>OZ038479.1:46175362-46212862 GCA_964036315.1 Acanthosepion esculentum
TTCCAATGCTGAGAATATGCAAAGGCTTAAGGACTCTCAAACTCCTGAACAAGCTGAAGGCCCAATCAAGTGCCCTCCCCAGGAATTAGCTTAATTGCCACCCAATAAGGCAGCTTTTAAGCTAGTAAAAAATAAATTTAGGTGTAATTAACAGCTCAGAGAAGAAACATCCATAGTGCATGTTTGAGTGAGTATCTGGTAGAATATTATCTCAACTCTGTGGACCCCTGTTGACAGGGTGGTAACACCTGTTAAGGCCCCACTTATGGGAACCTCCAAACACTATAAAAGTATAAAATACATTTTTATAGCAAAAATACCAGCAATGCATTTTTATATAAAACTTACCAACGATTGATAATCGAATTACCAACAATAGATCTTATAGCAAAATGGCCAACAATACATTTTATCTGTAGTTGAAGCCATAAAACTCTGCTCAAAATATTTAGATTCCGGTATTAAATAACCCACAGAGGTTGATATGGTGCTAAACAAAATCAAAACATCCTCTGTTGGTTATTTTGTGACACAACCTTCCCATGCTATGTGCTGCTGCTGTGGTTTTTATGGGCTGGACTTGCCAGCCTAACTAGTCTTGAATTCAAAGTTGTTAGTCGCTAACAGACGTGCTGTTACTTCCCTCTGTCTTTTCTACAAATAATTTCACTGTTACTGCTGCAATGATTTACTTTGGCTAGTTCCCAAACTGCATGAATTTAAACATGATACTAGGTTGGCATCTCAGTCCCACCCTTTCACTGCCGAAACAGTTAAATGTAGTTGTCTCTTCTACTCCAATAGCTTAATGTCTCACACTTCCCATCTGTGGAACTCCCTTCCTCTTACTTACTTCCCTGATAGCTATAATCTCCAACTATTCAAATGCAATGTCAATCGACATCTCCAGATGCCTTGATCTATTCCTTGGCCTTCTCTTCAACTTTTCCTCTATCCTGCCTCTTTACTCTTGCTCCCACTCTCTGTAACCCCTTACGTGCTAGTGGCACTCCCACCTTGCTCGGGGTGAAATGCTTAAAAAAAACGAACAAACGAGGAATGAGTGCAAAAATGTCTCCTCCTCAACATTTATAGATGAATCAGAGATGCCTTCTGGAATTTCTTCCTAACCAATAAAATGGACGACTTCTTTTCTTGTCTTGAAATTAGAATCACTTTTCTGTATCCCTTTTGCATGTTAACACCATTCTTACTTTGTGAACTGTTTTGCTTTATTGCTGTTGCTTTGCCTAGTTTTGTCTTGCATATATATTTTGTTTGCTTAGTATTATTTTCCTCTGTTTTTTTTTTTTTTCTTTTATCATTCTTTATTGGAAACTTTGTCAGTTCTGTTTATTGGGCATTTTTGCCACTTACATTGATCCATGGCTAATTGCTCTAAATAATTTGTACTTTGTTCTACTAAGAACCACTCAAGGTAGATGGCTACTGAATGAGGCTGTTGTAAGGACATAAAGGGAGGAAGTAAGTGCATATTATGAGGATATTTAGGATAGATAACAGTTGACCCTACACTTGTGAGGAGGTTAAAATTGTAGTGATTGGGGAAGCATCCTCTTGGGAGTATTCCACAAAATAACCTGAGAACATGTATTGAAACCTTTTTCACACAGTTGGCCACTTGGGGGTGGGGTGGGGGTCATCATCACTGCTATTTGTCTCCTAATTTCAAGGCAAGAAATTTTACTGCAAAGTATGTAGTAGATCTTTTTCATTGTTGATTTCTTTAAGATGGAATGAACTATTATGACGTGTCTCTAATTTGTATTTAGATACATTGGCTACCAACCAAAACTAGCAAGCTCAGTCTGCTCTGCTGTTAACCTGGGGGACAAGAGCAGGGCTTGTGTGTACCATTCCTGACTTAGGTGGGAAGAGCCCAAGTTTGGTTGGGGGCCCCGGGCAGTGCTTTGTGACCTTTGCTATCTTATCATCATTTCCTTTTTTTCTATCTACATTTATATACATTAAAAATTAAATTAAGCACATTAAAGGATGAAAATGTTTTGCAGATTTTGACATCATTCTGTTTTTCTTTTTCATCTAATTCCATGAATTCGTTTTACACATGCTAAATCTAAATAAAATACTACATAAAATTCATTAGTTTTTATCTATCATGTTGAAAGTGTTAAAATTATTAAATTTTTTTAACAAGAAAAATATCAAGTTGATGTTTAAAATTGCCACAAAACATTGTTGATTTCTTTAAGATGGAATGAACTATTATGACGTGTCTCTAATTTGTATTTAGATACATTGCATTTATTTTCTATATTTCTAGTTATTCATCTATATTGCACGTAATCCATCATTGTACATAATTAAGTTACAATAAAATTTGTATTTTATATAAAAAAAACTACATTACGAAAATTGAGATGTAGTAGAGTGGGTGGCCCCATATCATAGATTCAGTAGGAACCCACAAGACCCTTGCATCAGTCCTGGACAAGAGTATTTGCATGAAGGTAAATGCACTGGTCTTGGCTGGAATTTGAACTCTACATGCCTGTTCCATTTTCAATGACAATAGCCACTAGACTACACATATCCATACTAGTTTTAGGATTAGATAATATTTCACTTTACGATAATTATAATCCTCAATTATAATTTCGATTTTGCATGATGAGGATATATTTTTTCTCTTTTTTTACCTTCAGGTGAGAATGTAAACTTAACACTCAGAGAGACCTGTCACACTCCGAAAATAAAACATGGATTCTTCTACCAGTGACCAAAAATATAGCTGTGTTGATTGTGGAGAATCATTTTCCGAACACTCCCTTTTTGTCGTGCACCTGATACGACATGGCGCTGAGAAAGCCTCCCTTGGTGAAGACACTGAAAAACATTCTTCCATTGGAGATAGTTTAACACTTGGGCATAATACTGATGCTGATGAAGACTGTGAGAAAACCTTCAGTGAAAATGCTGACATTGAATCTTATATTAAATCTTTAGCAGGTATGGTGTCATACCACTGTGATGCATGCAAAAAAGATTTTTCCTGCAAGACTGCTTTAAAAAGACATATTAGAACACACACTGGAGAAAAACCATTTCACTGTGAAGAGTGTGGGAAAGCCTTTTCCCGAAAATCTGTCTTACAAACTCACTTGAGAACACATACTGGAGAAACACCATTCCATTGTGAAGAGTGTGGAAAAGCTTTCTCACAGATATCTGGATTAAAATGCCACATGAGACAGCATACTGGTGAGAGACCATTTCACTGTGAAGTGTGTGGGAAAGATTTTGTTCAAATGTCTAACTTAAACAGTCACATGAAAACTCATACTGGTGAGAAACCTTTTCCTTGTGAACAATGTGGAAGACCTTTTTCTGATAAGTCTAGTTTAAAAAAGCATATTGGAACACATGTAGTGGAGAAACATTTCAACTGTCAAGTCTGTGAAAAAGCATTTGGAACTGAATTTCAGTTGAAAAATCACATCAAAACGCATATTGAAGTCAAAACTTACCCCTGTCAGGTGTGTGATAAGACTTTTTCTAGTAAGTCTGCAGTGAACTGGCACATGAAAATGCATACTGGTGAAAAGCCCTTTTGCTGTGAAGTGTGTGGGAAAGCTTTCTCTCGTAAAGGTGTGTTAAAAATCCACATGGGGTCACATACAGCAGATAAACCATTTTACTGCAAAGTATGTAGTAGATCTTTTTCTCTTGAGGATGAATTAAATGATCACATGAAAACACATACTAAAGAGCGGCCATTCAAATGTGAAGTTTGTAAAAAAGCTTTCATTCGGAAGATCCATTTACAGATACACATGAGAGTTCATACTAAAGAGAGACCTTTTAAGTGTGAATTCTGTGACAAATCTTTCTCTTTAAAGCCAACATTAAATATACACTTGAGAACACACACACGAGAAACACCTTATTCTTGTGAAATTTGTGGAAAAACTTTCTCCCAGAAACCGACCTTAAACATTCACATGAGAACACACAAAGTGGAAACACGTTTTTCTTGTGAAATGTGTGGAAAGATTTTCCCATTTAATTCAAGCTTAAAAGTGCATATGAAAGTACATAATCGGAAGAGACACTGTGAAGTATGTGGAAAAAAATTTCCCTACGAATCCACCTTGAAAATTCACATGAGAACACATTCAAAATCCTTTCAGTGCCAATTGTGTGAAAAAGGTTTCAATACATGTTCTCAATTAAAAACTCATATAAAAACACACACTGAAGGGACTTTTTTTCATTGTGATGTATGTGGAAAAGCCTTTCCTTACAAGTCTTTCTTGAAAAGGCACAAAATCATTCATGCGAACAGGCCACCTTTTTTATGTGAAGTATGCGACGAAAGTTTCTCTCGTAAATTCAGTCTGAAGGTTCACATGAAGAAACACAAACAGGAAAAGCCCTTCCTCTGCGACGTGTGCAGAAAAAGATTCTCCCGCAAGGGAATTTTAAAAGATCACATGAAAATGCACACAAAAACGAAATAATGCTCTTAGAGTACAGAAATACTTTTTTAATGAATACCTACAACTTTGTTAAAATATTCTTTCTGAGAAATGCATAGAAGGGATTTTGATGTAGCTGTATGGAGTAATAAGACGAAAGTATAGTAAAACTTTGATTTAATGAATATCAGATTTCAGGAACCACTCTTGGATAACATGATCCATAATGGATTGATTTATTATTTTTACTGAAGAAAGATAAATACTGGATAAAATCCTTCAAGTCTGTGTTACTAGGTATATGCCAACCTTAAATATAAAGTTTATTATTATTATTTTTAAAGACATCTTTCATTATAGATAAAAAGCCCTACTTTGCAACTGTGTGTGATAGAGAGAAAGAGACCATCACAGTGTTTCAGGTTGTTTAATTTGTAACCAAAGTTGCTTCCTTATTGCATGAGGGTCATTCAAAAAGTTCTAAGCCTCACTCAGAGAGAAGAGCCATAGTTGAACATTTTCATTGTGGCAGCACACTACCACTTCTTATAAAACTAGTAAAACCCAATTCAAATTTCTATCTTAATTTCTGTGCGGATGAGGCACATAGAGAGGTGTGGGACAAATCTGAAAATGAACAAAACTGAAGCCCGAGCAATCATAAAGTATCTGCAAATGAAAAGGTATGACACCCAAGGAAATCCATGAGGACATGGTACAGACACTTGCTGGGGACTCCCCCTTCCTATGCAACTGTGAAGAAGTGGGCTGCAGAATTCAAGCAAACAGCATGGAAGATGACCCTCAAGTTGTCCAAAAAACCTCAACCACTGATGAACAAGTTGATGCCATTCACTCTATGGTTTTGGATGGCAGATAGCTAAGTCCATAGGCATTAGTTCTGGTTTGGTCCAAAATGCTGTAACTTCGATCTTGGAGATGAGCAAGTTGTCTGCAAGATGGGTCCCAAGACTGCTGACATCAGAGCAGAAGCTGAAAAGGGTTGACATTTCCTGGACACTTCTGTCTCGCTTCCAGGCTGACCCTGAGAATTTCTGCCACAAGTTAGTGACTCATGACGAAACTTGGGTTCACTACTTCGAACCTGAATCAAAGCAAATAGTGGAAACACTGGTTCTCTACCCCCGATGAAGTTCAAGGAGGCAGCATCTGTTGGCATGGGGATGGCTTCTGTTTTGGGGGATTTTGCAGGCATAATCATGATAGATGACCTGGAAAAGAGAAAAACTATTAATGGACAGTTCTATGCATCAGAATTAAGACAACTGAAGAAAACCATCAAGTCAAAATGCAGCAGGAAACTGAGAGCAGGTGTTCTCTTGCTTCAGGATAATACACCTGTCCACACTGCTCAGGTTGCAGTAGCTGAATCAGCCAACTCTGGCTTTGAATTGCTACTACATCCCTTTACTCATCAGACTTAGCTATGTCTAACTTCTTCCTGTTTCCTAAAGTCAAATCCTACCTGTATGGTCACAATTTTAGAATCAATGATGAGATCATATGTGCTGTGGAGGAGTTTTTGGAGGATCAGGATGCCACTTTCTTTGTGCAATGGGATTGCAATGCTTAAGCATCATTGGACCAAGTGCATTGATATCAAGACAGTTCTTCATTATATTGAAATATAATGAAGAACTGTCTTGTTTTTCTAACTCCTTCTAGGAGAGGCTTAGAACTATTTGAATGACTCTCATAAATGATTTTTCTCAGTGAACTGAAAAAATTCATTTTTGGAAGGATGATTCTAGTACACATGCGCATGGTCACAGCATAATTTCTTCAGATTGTTCAAGTAGGGGCAACCTTTTTTGAATAGTGGGCTGCATGAGGTAGAGTACATCATAAGGTGGGCCATACTACTAAAAAAAAAAGGTAATGTTTTGTTAAAGATACTGCAGCCATCTGCCTTAGAAATGGAGAAAAGCCGAGTTTTTATTTTTTGAGAAAAGATTCCTTCTATAATTAAAAAAGCTGAAGTTTTGGTACAATATCACTAATGTTAACACACACTGCTGCATGTGATTTTTTTCTAACTTATTCATTTAACTATACAAAAATATTTGTAAAAGTAAAAGTGTATTTACTCTCTAGAGAAAAATAATTACCATTGATGTTTCCTGTTTCTGAAGCAAAAGATGTTTACACATATGATCTTCCATAATGAAAATCGCCAATGGTTTAACATGCTGATGACACTGTCGTCAATGAAAAGTTACAAATTTCACGAAACATTTTACATAATCAATGTTTATGTATGTGGTTATGCATGAGTGTGTGAGTGAACAAGTGAGAATGAAAGAAAACAAACATTTTAATAAATGTTATTTTCCTCATGAAATTAGGCATCTTGCCATTCAGAAAGCCAAACTTACCACCCATGGCTTGCAGGCCACAGTTTGGCTATGTCTGAGACAGATACTCTTTCAAACTGACACATTTTTTGTTGTGCTCATCACCATCAAATTTATTTATTGGGTACATTTTTAGATTTCAAGTGTATTTTGTAAATTTTGTTTTAAAACGGATATGAAATGACTTTTTCCTTTTCATGTCTTCTATATCTGAAATTGTTGAATTTTCAAATTTTAGCCAATGATCACAAGAAAACGTTTTATAGTTTTTCTTCTTAATCATTTCCCTGAGTGCAAAAGAATATAAGAAAAACATTATTAAGGTACAAGAACAATAAAATAAAAGAATTTAAGAGGACGATTGATATTGCATTTAAATTTTTGAAGATCAAACTCGCCTCAAAAGCATAAAGCCAGAAAAGAGTTCCACAAGCAAGAAGTGTGAGAAAAGAAACTGTTAGCATAGAACTTACAGCTACCTGTAACCATTTTGACAGTAAAATGATGAGATCTTGTCACCAATTTAGTAATATCGTAGTCCACCACTATTAGGCAAACCAGTTTACCGTGGGTGGGTTCCTGGACCCCAAGATTTCACTCTTGTACCCTCAATATTGTTCACTTTCTTTTTTTTAGAAATTTCACCCTGTTTTACCAATTTCTGAGCCATCTTCTTCCCGATAGACAGAAAAAACAGCGATCATCAGATGGATCTTAATTTGTTTTAATTACACCTCCTTTTTGACATGTCTTACCTTGATCTTGATGATCAAACAGCCCAAATTTTGCGAAATTTTAACACCTCGGCCATTTCACATCTAATCCAATTGTATTGGTAATAATTACACATGATTACTTTATCTTTCTATTCCACACGCGATCAAAGAGTTCCTATAATGTCGGACTAATTAACAGCAATCACTGCAATCAGATACCACAGAGGGGGTATAAATAGGAGTACTTTCTCTGGTTGATCATGTTCAATTTGACAGTCCAACAGAAGACATCCAGAATCTCTCATGAATAAGCAAAATAGCACGTAATAATTAGGGGTCACAATCGGAAATTGCAAGCGGAAGTACTTTGGTGGATGGTTAAAATTTATTATTTGTCTATATTTCTGAGATGTGGTATTATGTACACTATTTACATTATTCGGACTATTGTCCTCATCTTTGTCGCCATATTTATTACGTTTCAGCCGTTGTACACTCTGGCCTTCTTCAGGTGGTTGGAATATCGAACTGAACCCTTTATTTTGCACACAAACTTCAAAAGCTGGATGACACTTCAGATATCTCTCCCGAGTAAGACCCCCCCCTATAGAGGAGAACATGACTAAAGACTGTGTGTACGCTATCCCGTGCAGCTGCAGAAAGAAATATAAAGGGGAGACAGGCATCCCCCTTAAGGTAAGGCTTCAAGAACGCCAGAAAGCTGTAACATGAAGGGAAGTGGAAAAATCAGGCATGGCTGACCACATATGGAGAGAAAAGGGAGATCACCGCCATCTGTGGTATCAGGTTGAGATCATAGACAAAGAATACCATTGGAAAATTCATAAACTTAAAAAAGCAGCACATATGCTAGGTCACAAAATTCTCCTGAGCTGACCAAGCATAGAAATGAATACAATATGGGAACCAGTAATAAGGAGTGCCAGAGAAAAGCAATAATAGCAACAAAAATTGCAATATGAGCTCTGGTAAAAAAACATGCAATGCTAACAGCAAAAATGGCAATATAAGCACTGGTAAAAAAAATGATGGTGAAGACATTAGGTTTAAAATACCCAGAAATTCATACACAGATGTTCTCAAGGACACATTGCACAGTGGATAAAGGCATTAGTTAGATCCAGTGACAGGACCCAACGAGCGTGAGTTCAATACTTGGTTAAGGCAGTGGAGAACTTGGAGGGGGAATTAAGCAGGAGATAACTGACATCCATTATATATGGTATGTGGAACTAAAACAGTCTACTCCAGTGAGCGAAATAAAGGGTTCAGTTTGACATTCCAACCATCTGAAGAAGGTCAGAGCATACAAGGGCTGAAATGTAATAAATATGAAGATAATAGTCCAAATAATGTTAAAATTTATTGTATAAATAATCTGCTGTAAAACACTGAAATAAGTTGAAATTTTGGGTAATTTGCTTTTTAAGCCCCACACTAAATATTGAATAAAAATTTCCTGAATAGCTATATTTATGTGTAAATTTACATGCTTAATTTGAAAATAACAAAGAAATTTTGATAAAATCTACCTTTTTGGAGTTATCGGCAATAAAAGTTTGAACTCATTCACATCGTCGCAGCCATTACTGACATTGTTTGCATATATCTGCTGTGTAATAGACATTCACTTGTCTCAATTATTGCACACACACTGATGCAAACAACGCCAATAATGGCTGCCATGCTGTAGCCAACAGCAACGCAAATGAAAACTAACTTTTATTGTCGATAACTCCAAAATGGTAGATTTTTATATAAGTTTCTTTGTTATTTTTTAATTAAGCATGTAAATTTAGAATTAAAAAAAAATAACTGTTTGGGAAATTTTTATTAGATACCTAGTGCAGAGTTAAAAAGCAAATTACCCAAAATTTCTTATGGAATCATTGGCATAAATTAGTATAATTTTTTAGGTTCTTTTCGAGCCATTATCTACAGTATATATCGCGAAATAGGGCTAAAAAAATCATGTAGGTGTTCAACCACCTATTATCGCCTACCTCCCCCCCACACACAAACATAGCTATTCACTTGCAGCACAGGTCTGCCATCTTGGACCCCAAGGCCTGCATTATAGCAGTTGTCTACTGTATGCTTAAATTCATGATATAGGTACCATAGTGGTAAGTTCATCAGAAGGTTTACCATGACAGTATTTTTAGAAAAGACACTGAAGCTATGTTATGGCAGCAGGAAACTACCTGATGCTAGGTCAAGACCAATAACATTGCATATAATTCTTTGTATTCAAGGATCTCTAAATATACAGCAGGAGCAACAGACCAAATGTGGCAGCAATATTCAAAGTAAGGATGAATGGTTGACTTAGAAATATTTAAGATAGATTCTGACAAGAAAAATTGTCCAGCACAGCAAACCAAATTTCCTAACAGCAGATCTAGTAATTGCTTCAATATAATCTTTCCACTTCATCTCAGTTGAGAAGGTGCAACGAGTCACTCTCCTGGAGGCTAGCACCATTCTTGCTTTTTCTGAGCCTCAGTTATGAGTACAAAGTAAATTAGAGTGCAGATTACATCTACTGCATCAGTTCCAAAATTTTTCTCAGTATAAACAAGGATCTTAGTTGATCAACTAAGCTACTGAAATTATTACCAGTCTGATAATAATTTCAATAGACTTATCGAACATCTATCCCTGAAGAGCATTTTGGAGCAAAATTCTGGAGTCGGTCAATTAAGATAAATCAGCTGGACTTTTATTGATTTCTGTCTGAATTCCTGGGATGAGGAATTACTATTATTTAACCTATTTATATTCAAACTATTGTCCTCATCTTTGTTGTTGTTGTCACAACGTTTCAATCATTATGCTCTCTGGCGTTCATCAAGAATGAATATCAATCTGTGTGATCCAGTGTGAATTCTGAACTGAACCTTTTATTTAATCTATGGGGGTAGACTGTTCTTATTCCACTGCACATGTCTAAGGATATCTTGTTCTTATTTTTAGAAAATAATCTACAACTGTAGATTAAATAAACGGTTCAGTTCAGAATTCCCTGTAGGTTACCCAGATGGATATATACACTTGAGAAAGGCCAGAGGTCATAACGGCTGAAATCCCAGAAATTCAAACAAAATTTACTTATGTCTTACATAAAATCATTTTTCTAAGAAGCTGGTTTAGATATATAATTCATTTTTTGTTCAATGAACAGTTATTTATGCTATTTACAATGTTCAGACTGTTGTCCTCATCTTTGTTTCAGCCATTATACACTCCAGCCTTCTTCAGCTGATATATGTTGAAATTTCAAACCAAACCCTTTATTTAGTTCACTGAGGTAGATTTTTTTAATTACACATGCCATGCCTTTTTGGATAAGTAAAAATTATTTCAACTGAATTCGCCAATGTGAGTGAAATAAAAATGCCTTTCCGAACATAAATATGTATTTTAATTAGTAAGCAAAGAAATTAGGAGAATGCTAAACTTTCTTTATGTCTTAAATAAAACCAGTTACATCAGAAGAATTCTTTGTTTCAATCTCAGGGCTGGGAAAAATGAACGAGCAATAACTGAAGTGTTATAAAATGAAATAAGAACTAGATGGCATAACTAGAAATGAGCAGTGGAATGTGAACAGTCTACACCTGTAGATTAAATAAAGGGTTCAGTTCAGAATTCCCTGTAAGTTTCCCAAATCGATATACACCTAATGAAGGCTGGAAGTTGGTTTGGCTTGCTTTGTTTTATGGCATATCAACCCCGATGGGTTATTTAATGTCGACAATTTTTTATTGTTGGTAATAATTTTTCCCTTCAAAAATTGCTGGTAATAATTTTTTTACAAATAAATATTTCTGGTATTAAAACCTATTTTTACACTTTCATAATGTTTTGACCCCAGTTTTGGGGGGGTTAACTATTTGCCCATAACTGTTACCCTAACAGATGCCACCACCCCGGGTTAGGGTGGACCTGGGAACATCAGCGATTAAGGTGGTTCCATGCTCCTCAAAACCTCCTGATCAGAGGCCTTGCTGTCAGATGTAGTTTATCGTCTTACCCAGGACGCGGATGTAGTTTTTCGTCATACCCAGGATGGGATGGCTGGAGGGTACAACAATGGAAACATTGTGATAACAACAACAAAGATGAGGACAATAGTTTGCATATAAATAATGAAAATTTTATTAATTTATTGAATATTAGGTAAACATGGACATACATGCCCACAATAAGATGTATTGTCCAAAAAGGAGCTTTTCATATGACGCGGCTTTTTGAATTACCTTCACTCGTAGCAGTGCTTATTGTTTCAAAATGCAATGGTTAGAATTGTAATAAAACCTAAACGTATAATAAAAGGGAATTTATACATCTTTTTGTTCTTGAGAATTTACAACAAAAATATTAAACACTATTCAGTTATTAGATTGTTTATTTACAATAATAATTGTATATTTAGAACATTCTAAAAACTACCATATTTGACAGCATATAAGACTATGGGTGTATAAGACCCACCCCAATTTCAGCAGGGCAAATCAAGAAAAAATTAGTAATTAGTAAAATTATTAGTAAATGGTACAGCCTAGGCTATATTTATGAGGTATTATTTTGGTTAAACGAGCCATGATTACAATTAAACAAAAAATAATAGGAAAAAAAAGAACATGAGCCTATAAAAACTTTATTATATCTAAAGGTAAGAAAACAAAATAAAAATCAAGCAATCATTACAATTGAGCAAAACAGTACAGTTATCATTAAAATTCAGTCAAAAATTTTCCTTTATATGATCTGTACAACCTGCATCTTGTAAACATCTGATTGGAATAATTAGGATATAAAAATTCTGATTGTATTTATACCAATGCAGCCAGAAGTTATCACAAGAAAAATATTAATAAAACAAATATATTTTACAAATATTTAATTTGAATTTATTGCAGATAATTTTAGTGAAACAAAGTACTAATATTAAACGTGATGAAATTAATATAATGAATATTATCAATAACACTTTTAATCTGCATAATAACCTTTTAAATAATGACAATAGGTATATGAAAGTTACTCTAAAGTCTAAGCTAATAGAAGTTAACAAGTAGCTAATTTTGGCCAATTATTGTGAATTTTAAACCTACATATGGCATATAAATCATGGGAATTTCAAAAGATATTTTTAGTAAAAAAGAAATTTAAAAAAAGGTGTGCCTCATATGCTGTCAAATATGGTAATACAATTAAAACTAATGTAATGCAATATTAATCATTTACCAATTTATAAAGAAATAAATATGAAAACAATTCTTTAATAATAAATTCACAAATATTTACTAAATTATTAAAATATGTGAACCAACTATAAGGAAATCCTTATTATTAATCATTTTATAAAGTTCAAATCAGTTGGTAATTAGCCAATGTTTTGCCTGCCATTTCAATGAATAATGTGTTTATTATTTTTGTTGTCAATTCTCAAGAACAAAAAACATGTATAAATTCACTTTCATTTTTTTAGATTTCATTATAATTCTAATCATTGCTTTTTAAAACAATCAATTTTGGCTGGTTGATTTCTTTCTTTTTTTTAGTGGCATATCAACTTCTGTGGGTTATTTAATGCTGAAATTTAAATATTTCAAACATAATTGTATGCCTTTAACTACAGATAAAATGTATTGTTAGTCATTTTTATTTTACCATAAATAGATATTGTTGATAATTATGTATTACTGGTATTTTTACTATAAAAATGTATTTTTATACTTTCATAGTGTTTTATTTTTGTTTGGTGGCGGTTCATTATTTGCCCCAACAGGTTGATACCACTCCAGGTCAGAATGGACCTGGAAACAATAGCAATTAAGAGGTGGTTCCATGCTCCTGAAAACCTCTTGCTGATGAATGTGGTTTATTGTCATATCCAGGTCTCTTAAAACATTGCCGACAAGTGATGGTAATTAAAATAATGGCGGTGTCATGGGAAAACCTTCCCTTTTTGATGCTCCATCTCATTGCAGGTACATTTATCTATGTTTGCCAAATATTATAGTTTTAGTTACCATGTTTGCATGAAAAATGTGTTTCTTGTAATTTCACATATTTTAAGTTGTATTTAAAAATTATTATTTGATATTTTATGCAGTCTTACATAACCTCGGTCATTTGCGTACTGACTGTTTTAGATTTAACTAAACAATGTTAATTAAATGTGGCAATCTACAGAACTTTGTTGTTCTTTACAAAATGTGGAATTTATCAGATTTCACTTGCACACATTCCCCCAATCAGTTTTTTAAAAATTAAGTTCTTTACAGTATTGTTGTTGGTACAGTCTCAAGTTATCTTCTATTAATCTTTCGGCTTTTGTAATGCTATGGTGGAGGAGGGTGAAAATTTTTATCTTTTATTTCTGTTTTTATTGCTACTGGATGTTTTTTTGTTTGTCTTTGTTTTAAAATCTAGTCTTCTAAGCATCATCCACTTTGAAGAGGAATGGAAGCACGAAGGAATGGATAAGGCGCTTTTTGAGACTAAGTAACAACAAAACGGACATTGGTTATTTCTGATTGCTGGTTTATATTAACAGTCATGCTTGGGATCAAGGGAGCTTGTTCTGGACATCCACACAGTGAGGGAGAAGAGCTGATCTATTGCTCTCAACGTACTAGAAGTTGTCCCAATTGTCACTTACGTACCCGCTTGTGTGAGCAGGTGAAGTCCCAAGTAAAACATCAACATATAATATGAGAAACAGGGTTCATATTCTCATTTTTGGATGTGGTGTTTGTTTTCCATCTTGTTACCTTGTGAACATGCAAGGTGCTGCTTCCCAGTTTTTGGTGTATAACACAAACTAGAATTGAGATGCAATGTGGGGGTATCATTGGCAGATCAGTGGAAAGCTGGGTGAGGGCCGTGTCATATGTTTACACTTTGAACAGGATCCTTTTACCATATTCAAAACTTTAGGCTGACTCAATCTACAACCTTCTTCAGATGCACAATCTGTATGGAAACAGGGAAGTTTTTCTCCCTTCATAATGCAGAAAAAACATAGTACTGTTTATACCAACCCATTCATGGAAACCTGTGTAATGCAAGTGATTCTTTATTTTATATTTGTAGAGATGCTTGTCAATTCATTCTTTGCTAAGCAAAAAAAAATTAAACACCAGACTCAGTTGTATTTTTGTCCACAAAGCTAATATAGTGATTCACGTGATTGGCTCCGATAAGGCACAGAGAAGGCATAGACAGAATTTGGTGGAAATATTTTTCGTCAGGTCAGGAACTCGGTCGATGTTATTCAGACATAGTAGAGAACATGATTTAAATATTAACTGACCAATGAGAAGTGAGAAAAATATCAAAGCTCTGTGATCCACTTTTTGCACAGTTTTTGCACAAAAATTGACATTAATAGAAAAGTAGTAGCTTGCTTGCCCGTTTCCACTGAGTGCAAGTACACACAGCCCGACCCAGGGATAATTAAAATAAGAACTAGATGCTGTCGATAAACATTGTGGAACAAGAACAGTCTACTCATAACTATACAGTTCAGAATTCCCTGTAGATTACCCAGAATGATATTCATATGAGGAAGGTCAGAGGGCATAACATCTAAAACATTGTGCTAGCAACAACTAAGATGAAAACAATAGTCCAAATATAAATAATGTAAATAATAAAGTATTTTGCTTATTGTTAAGATTATATTTAATCTATTAGCTTGAAATTAAAACTAAAATAAAAGCTTCAAGAAAGATTTTTCATTTTTATAAATACATTTTTTTTTTAAACCAGTTCAGTAGGTATCGCTTTTCTTTGGAGCCAGTTATGGTGATTTTATGCATAGCTTGTGGCAGAAGGCCGAAAGTATGGGGCACCCAGTGAGAATTGAACTTACTACTCAGTGGGAATTATTCTAGCGAGACAAGCATGCTAACCATTTACATCACGTTAAGGTGTCCCCCTACCTACGAAGCATGTCGTTCTTTTTGCGCAATTAAAAGGTAGCTAATTTCCTTTGTCACCGTCTAGTTGTTTCCCTTAGACTTTCCCTTTGGTCAGGTTACAAATGACAGATTTTTATTTATTTATTTTTAAAACAAATTTTTTCATATCAGGAATTTCACCGTCTTTCTCAATCGGTCGCGTCAAAGAAAGAAAAGGTAAAAAGCAGACGACTTTTCCCATCTATTACCGCGTTAAGCATTTGATGCATACAATAGCGTTTACATTTTTCAAGGTCAACATAAAAAAGAAAGAGTAATAATAATTATTTAATAACTTTTTTTTAGTTGTATGCTATTTTTATTTATCCTAGTAATTTAAATTTGTTTTTTTTTTGGGGGGGGGGTTGCAAATTTGTTATTTAGATTTTAGAAGTACATTATGCGATGCCAAAACACTAAAAACGGTATCAATTCGGAAATCTGTCTTCTGCGCTTGTTTTTTAATATAGTTTTTAAAAATTTTATTTAATTATTAAATTATGATTGAATTTATTTTAAATTAAATTTTATTTATTCATGAAAAAGGAATTTTTGAGGAAAAATTTACAGAAATTTAAAGCCTTTTTAACTTTTTTTTTTTTTTTTTTTATAATCTCAAAATATGATTTGAAAAACTTATTTACATTTTTTAAACATGACTCCAATGAGGAATCAAATCGATTGAAAATTTCTGTGTAAAATTCGTGACCGGTAATAAAGTTGCAGGGGGGGGGAGTCACAAAATTTATGGCGGCCGGTAATAAAGCCATCTATTTCTGTCGGGTATTTCATCACGAGTTTTATGGGTCCGCTCTGAGTTTAACAACCTCTAAAAAACGTTGTCTAAAAAGCTACGGTCACAGTTCACATATTCGATATATTTCATAGTTACGAAGTCCTAAGACCCGACTTTATAATGCCTTAAAGTCTAAAGAAGTTTTTTTTTAAAAGTTTGCCTCAAACCACGGAGATTCTACACTACAGACAGTCTATCTTGTTAAAAGATTTAAGCTGTAAAAAAATGTTTTCTAACAATTCTACGATCATATATTCGATATATTTCACCAGGAGTCCTAATAACCCGTAATACCCGACTTTACGTGAAGAAATCCTGCGGGTGTTTTTTAAAGTTTTAGACTAGAGCATCAAAAACGTAAGAAACGTTTTCTAACAATGCTAGCAGTCACATATTCTATGTTATTTCAATTTCATCTTTAGGGGGTCCTAGTATTCCATAAGAAGAGCGACTTTGTGAAGAAAGGCTCGATTTGAAATTAAAATTCGAATTTTAAAAGTTCCTTGAATTTTCAATTTTTATTTATTTATGACTGAGGCTGGAATTTTATTCCCTTTTTTGGGATAAGATGCCGGGATTTTGTCCGCTGTTTGTTAAGTTGTCCTGATTTTTTGTTTTTTTTTCTTTGATAATATTTTCATCTAGATTCGTAAAAAAAAATGAAATAAAATTATGCCATGAAAAAAACTACAATATTGTTTTGTTTGGAATGCTTTTAAAATTACCTTTTTTAATAAAATATTCTGTAGACATTTTTGTGAAAAAAAAGTCGTTGATAATTTATTGTTCTTTAAAAAAAAAGATTTATTTTTATAATATTTGAATTCTTTTTTTTTTTTACTGTTAAACTTTTTGGACAATTCTGAAATGTTCTTAATTGTGAAATAATAAAAAAAACCTTTATCTTTTAATAATTCCAAGATGTGTAATGAATGCTAATGCCACAAAACAAGATCTAACCAGTTTTCTTTAAAACTTACTCTCTTATTTTGTTTGCGCGCGTAGGGCGGTTATTCTGCATTTTTACAAAAAATCTAAATCGGACTTTTATTTTTAATTTAAATTTTAATTAGTTTTTTTGTTTTTTTTTACCTTTTTCTGTTATTAAATGACAACAAATGCATACATTTGAAAAACAGTAAGCCTGGAATTGAAATACCTTTCTCTTCGCTTTCGGCAATGTTAAAACCTTTGTGCCCACAAAAAAAAAAAAAAAAACGACGTGTCAAACAAAACAATTTAAAATAAATTAATAAATAAAAAAGAATAATTATTTTCTTGACACCGCTATATTGTTTAACGTCATCGGTAAATGATGGTTTTAAAAACGATGATTAGAATTTTAATAAAATGCCAGACTGAAAGTGGATTACATTTTCTTTATTCTTTAGAAATAACAAAGAAACCAGTTACCCTCAAAGATTCACTAAAAAAAAAAAAAAAAAAAAGCATATATGATGAAGAAAATACCCCAAACTTAACAGTTTTATTGCCAATTTTTTGGTATTATTAAGAAGAGGAAAGACTAAGATATTGTGTGGAATTAAATTTTAATTTTTTTTTTTTTTTAGAACCTTTGTGGCGTGCTACTTAAATTTGGTTTAGAATTGTTAAGAAGGCTTTGGTGAAGGTTGCGTTTTTGGTTAGCACATCACATTTAAATTTGCAAAAAAAACACAAGGAAGAAACAACAAGAGATTATGTAGTAATCAACAATAAAATGTATTGAAAATAGACGAGTACAACAATCGTGCTTGATGAAATAAAATTAAGAAAAGGAAAGTAGTTTCCCTTGTACTGATGCAAGATTGAAAATATGTATTAAAGAACTTTCTTGTTTAAATGTTCCGAGTTCAATGATAAATGATAACTGAGTTCAAGTATGAAAAAGCTTGTACAAAAAAGGATAATAGAATTTTGAGTTTGTTACTTGGCTTTTGGACAGACAGTTCACAGCGTAGTGCAATTGTAGTTTTGTGTCTGTGTGTGTGTGAGTAGAAGAATGTAGGTAGACGTACGTAGTTGAGCTCTGTTGATTTATTTGTTTTATTTTCGTGATATACTTTTTGGGTAGGCTACAGAGAGGATCGGGAAAAATATCGAAAGGAATGTTTAAATTATACGATTGGTCAAAAATCAACCAATCACTGATTTTTTACTAAACCAAGTTTGGCAAAGTCAATGGCAGAAAATTTGGTGTGGCTACTGCGATGGATAAATTGTCCTGTAGTAAATAGTACTTATTTTCTAGCCAATAATTTTTAAGTATTTTGTGGGCCTAGTGTATCGGAGTAGTCACTACACCTTTAAACTTTTGGTTATTTTTTTTCTTACATCAGTTGGTGACCTTGTATGCGTAATTGTAGTGAAAAACACATTGATTGGAAATTCTTGCAAAAATCAAATAATTGTCAGATTTTAATAAAACTTTCAGGACTTATTCAGAAATTAATTAAGCAAGATCACTGAGTAATATTGAAATGCATCATTTTTCTCCATAAATTATAACAATGATTTAAAATAAATCATTTTCTTACAGAAAAAAAAAAGAAAAGAAAAGAAGTGTGACACACAGCAAGGCGTGGGTAATTTGGCTAGTTTAATTATGAATCTGATCTGGCTCTTGTAAAGATAGAGGATAGTAGGAGTATTACCCACAATCTATAAATCTATAACTCAAGTGGTCCTATCTATACTCGAGTCTGCAAGTATACACCCAAAAGGTAGCTTTTGGGGGGGGGTCTTAGCTGATAACACAGCAGGGCTTCAAATTGATTTCATCCCACTGTCCCAGGGATAATAGAACATTAATTTCGGATGACTGGTTAGATTTTGGGTGGACAATTTTTTAGTTAAACTTCTCTCGTATATTTCTTACTTCTCGCCAATAGTGGCAGGCTTTTAATAAATGGAGCATGCGCATTCACATTTATAAAATTTAGTCATGATACGAAGTAGTTAATTGTAAATAAAAAGATTTTGATAACAACTTTAGAAACTTTTTTAATTGTGAATAGTTGGAATGCACAGTTCTTGAACGTTCCTAACGCCGAGAGCACAGTTCGTAAACTGTCTTAATGCATAGAAAACAGTTCGTAAACTGTCTATGCAGATCACAGTTCCTAAAATTTCCTAGTGCATAGAGCCCTGTTTGTAAAATTCCCTGGTGCGTAGAGTTCAGTTTGTAAAAGTTCCTTGTGCATGGAACACAGTTTCAAGATGGTGTTAGGATCATTTTACGTTTGGCTATTCCTGTAGAATCCCCGTCAGCAGCTTCCAGCTCTTTGTGAACTTTGACAACAAATATATTGCCTAGAAGTAGATAATATATAATACAGATATTGAGCTTTTAGTGTGTAAATTGCTCTCGAGTAGTTTGTAACACATTTATTTATCCTCTCTCAGTTGTGTCTCTGTCCTTGGGCAGAGTGCGCTCAGGGGCGACTCCAGCAAAGGACAGAATCGCAACTGAGAAAAATTATACTGAGAGGTGCCCAGCCCTGGGGAACAGCTGCCTGAGGCCACGCCCTCTCGTTGCACTAGAAAGAGAGATCGGTGCATGCATCAAGGCCAGCGCAACTGACAGGAATTTTTGTTCCTGGCCCGGGTGTACGCGCTTGGGTCACCACCTTAAAAACTCACCTTGTGTCACAACTAGTGGGAAGACAGATTAAATACCTAGTGTGTAAATTACTATAAAGTAATTTGTAACACATTATTTATCATCTCTCGGTTGCGTCTCTGTCCTTGGGCAGAGTGCGCTCAGGGGTGACTCCGTCAAAGAACAGAGTCGCAACTGAGGAAAATTATACTGAAAGGTGCCCAACCCTGGGGAGCAGCTGCTCGAGGCCGCACCTTCTCCTTGCACCAGAGAGAGGGATCGGTGTTCTCACTGAGGCCAGTGCAACCAACAGTTGCAGGGGCTGTGGGCAATTTTTGCCTAGGTGTATGCGCTTGGGCCCCCACCTTAAAAAAAGACCTTGTGTCACAATTCGTCTTAGTGGGGAGACAGAGTAAATACCTAGTGTGTAAATTACTATAAAAGTAGAGCTGGGGCTTTTTAATCTCAGAATTTCGCATTTATTTATATAGATTCCATAATATAGGTTTTTACTTAATTAGCAATTATGTTTCTCTAACTCTTCAAATGTTGAATGTATAACTAATTCTAATTTAATTTTTTCTATTTTCCCATCTTTACACTTTTCTTATCTTTTAAATTGTCCCCTGTTCTGTCACCCATGAAATGAAAATAATTGTTTGTACAGAAAGTGAGGATCTATGTTCAATACATCAAGTCGTCTTTAAATTAAGTGGCAGCAGAAGAATTATCATTGAACTTTTAAAAAATAAGCTTAAACATTAATTCACTACCTAAATGCAGCGATCAATTTTGAGTTCTTCTGTAGTTTATTGATGCCTATCGCATCTACTCATCCCTAGCTATTGTGATGATGGCCAAACCAAGCATTCTCGACAGGAGCTAGCTTAAATTCCGCCCGATAGAGCGTCTTTTAAACTAGTTTATAATAAAACATTTCAATGCAGAAGGAAACTAAGAGTTACTCCCCTTGAACCATGAAAGCAATGATAATAGCTAGTATAATATAATAATATTTTTAACTTCGCATAATCTGGCAACCCTGAATCTGAGCTCAACAAAAATCGTTCCCTGCGCCTAACTTTTCTAGGGCTTTTGAATGAGCTATGAATCATTGAAATCGGACTAGTGTGAACAGAGGAGTTGCTTGGGCACACATACACTGTACTTTATATATAAGATTTCATTCCTTCTTATTGTGGATTTTCAGATTAAACATTTTCACTTATTGTTTTAGTACTAGTTTTGTTCCTTCTTATAATACGGCTTTTTATATAGAACCTTTTTCACTACTATTATTTTATTACTAGTGTACACGTCATCTTATTGTTGCTTCTAAAGGAAGCGTTTTTACTATAATTATTTTTTATTACTGATTTTACATTATCATATAGCTATTTTGATAAAACAGAATTTAAGCATTACTATTTTGTTGTCAATTTTAGTCCAGTCTATTCTTGCATTTTATCACATTCTAAAATGCTCTCTGACCTCAAGAATAACACGAGAAAATAGTTTCTGACAAGATTTGAAATAACATCCCAGATATCAGAAACCCGTCTTTCATAGCTATCTGGGATATAATTTCAAGTTTGTCCAGAAGCTGCATGATTTTTAATTTCATGGTGTTAATCTTGAGCTCAAAGAGTGTCTTGAAATCGAACCATATTATAATTATAAGGGAGATAAATCAACTTAAGTTTGTAAATTTTTCAGTGATTACTTCCCTTAGTCATTTTAATAATTTATACAAATAAAATTTTTATCTGCATTTTGACAAAATCAGTTCTTGAGTAAAATGAACCATTTAATTAATCTGTTCCTTTACTCCTACATTTCTTAGATTGAAGTCATATTTGTTCAAGCCTTTCATGTGAGGCACTCAAGGTACCTTTGTCTATTAAGTGATTGTCTTGCTTCAACTTGGTCTTTAAATAGGTTTTGTTGTTGCCATCTTTGTCATTCTGTTGCTAATCTTTTCCATGAGATATTTCCATTTCACTATAATTATTGAACACATGAAATTTTTCCATGAAAGGATATTAAGCAAAATGTGATTCATATAATATCCGGAGTAATCAATGAATCCTAGATACGATTGAAGATCGTAAAAAAACAAAAAGGGAATGGATTAATTAAACGGTTCATTGGCCGCTATTCTAGTTGTGAATTCTTTATCTTCACTTTATTGAATATATTTTTGAAGACTTTTGTTACATTGCATTTCGCTATTAAAACTTTCTAACAATTGCTGTCATATTTGATGGCACAGGTACACCAGTGTTGCGATAAAAAGCAAAAATAAACTGGACTAAAAGTGACAAAATATTAATTATGATGTAAATGCATTATCAAAAATGCAATAATATGATGAAAATTAGTAATAAAATTATTAAAGTGAAAATGTGTTTTTTAAAAGGCCAAAATAATAAAATGAAAAGTATACTAGTAATAAAATAAAAGTGACAAAGTTCAACCATAAATCAACAATAATGTTTGTTTATTTAGTGGCATATCAACAACTTATGGGTTTTCATTTTCCTGGGAGCATTAATAATTTCTTTTACAAATATGTATTGCTGATAATTTTTTTTCCTTTTTCAAAAATTTCGGTAATTTTTTATTTTTTTCCAAAATACATTGCTGGTAATATGTTTATTTTTATAAAAAATATACTGCTGGTAAATTTTTTTTTTGTTATAAAAATGTATTGCTGCTATTTTTACTATAAAAATATATTTTTATACTTTCATAGTGTTCTGACCCAGGTTGGGGGTTAAGTATTTACCTATAGTTGGGACCCTAACAGGTGCTACCTCTTCAGGTCAGGGTGGACCTGGGAACAACAGTAATTAAGATGTGATTACATGCTCCTCAAAATCTCTTGATCAGAAACCTTGTTGATGGATATAGTTTATCATCTACAACAATAATAAGATGGAATAAAACTAATATTGTTATCTTATTAATATTATATCTGTATTATTTTGGAGCTGTAATAATGAGTGTTTTTATCTTATATTTTCTTTTCTTTTCTTTTTTTTTTCAGAGTTGATAAAATGTAACATGGTCATAAAGAATACAGCTTGCAGTAGAAATGATTCTTTGGCTGGACATCAGAGTATTTATATATGACTAATAACGTTTTTTCATGGAATTTAATATCAGAAGACATGTAGCTGCTTTTTTTTTTATTTCATTGTTTGGCAGTTCCAAGAAGCATTTTCAAAATATACCAAACAATACAAATTAAAGAGAGACATGAAGAAACAAAACTTAAAGGAATAATTTACCTCTTAAAATAACATTTATACTTATGTATAAGTTGAATTTTAATGCTAAACTATTGAGATTGACACTTGTGTAGATACTACAAAAGAAAGTTTAAAATTTGCATGTGGATCAGAATTATCATATCTTTACAAGCAACTGTATTTTTTTATTTTTTATTTTTTTGAATGAATAACTGATTATTTAAAAAGTTTTAGCTTATTATTTAACTTATGCACCAGGTAATATTCTAGTTTAACCCACATACTGATATGTTATCCTTCAAGAAATATCTCCATCAAAGAAAAACTACTATGCTCTCAGATACAATTCTGGACTACTCTTGAATAATATGAATTTATTTTTAATTCTATTTTAAAAGAAATTACAAATTTTGCTGAAAGTAGTCTGTGTTTTTGTGTACATTTTAAAAAAATTATATCACAAAACCATTACTGACAGACTAAAATGACAACTCCTTTTAGGGTCTCTACTTTTCCTTGTGAAATTTGTGGCAAAGCTTGCCCCACAAAAAGCAAGTTAATTGCACACATGCGGACACATACGGGTGAGACTCCTTTTGCATGTGATGTTTGTGACAAAGCTTTCTCTGAAAAAGGCCACTTAAAAACTCATATGAGGAAACATACCGGAGAGACTCCATTTTCTTGTGAAGTATGTGGTAAAGCTTTTTGCTACAGAAGTACTTTGAAATCTCACAGGACAAGTCATACTGGTCATATCCCATTTCCTTGTGAAGTGTGTGGCAAAGGGTTTACTCAAAGGGGTCACTTGACTGCTCATATGAGAACACACACAGGTGAGACACCATTTCCTTGTGAAGTGTGTGGCAAAGCTTTTTCTCACAAAAGTAATTTAAATGCTCATGTAAGGACACATACGGGGGAAACACCATTTCCTTGTGAAATATGTAACAAACAGTTTTCAAGAAAGGACCATCTGAAAAGTCATATGAGAACACATACAGGAGAGACTCCATTTCCTTGTGAAATGTGTGGCAAAGCATTTTCAAAGAAGATTACTTTAAATATTCATGTGAGAACACATACTGGAGAGACTCCATACATCTGTGAAGTTTGTGGGAAAGCTTTTACTCAAAGGGTGCTTTTGAAAACTCATATGCGAAGACATACAGGAGAGACTCCATTTTCTTGTGAAGTTTGTGGCAAAGCATTTTCAGAAAAAGGTAACTTGCAAACGCATGTGAGAGTACATACTGGAGAAACTCCATTTCCTTGTGAAGTGTGTTGTAAAGCTTTTTCTAGAAGAGGAAATTTGCGAACCCATATGAGGACACATACTAAAGAGACTCCATTTTATTGTCAGGTTTGTGCTAAATCTTTTTCTTATAAAAGTACTTTGAAAACTCATATGAAATTACATGCTGATGATACATTGTTTCCTTGTGATATGTGTGGACAAATTTTTTATCAACTCAATAACTTCAAGGCACACATGACGATTCATGTGTCATAAAAAACTCTTGAAAATGCAAAAGAGGCTCAGTTTTGAAGTTTGTGGCAAAACCTTTTGTTGGAAATTTTAAAGCAGAACTCAGGCATTTTTTTCACCATTGTCCTGGAACAGTCCTGAAAAACAACTTTAATCATTGTGAAAAGATTTCAAACCGTCCCAAAATCAAAATATTGTTTTTTTTTATTTGGCAATCATGGACAAATGCACCTGCAAAAAAATGCATTGTCAAAAGGATGTTTTTATCCATGGCACTGCTTTTCTAATTACTTTCACTCCCCAGCAATGGTCATTGTTTAGAATTGTAATAAAACCTAAACATATGAAAGTGAATTTATATGTTTTCTTTGTTCTCGAGAATTGACAATGAAAATAAGCACTATTTATTTATTAGAGTGTTTATTTACATTATGTATATAATTTATTAAAATGCTTAGCAAAACATCGGTTAATTGCCAATTAATTTGAAATTTACATAATGGTAAATAATAAGGAATTCCTTATAGTTGGTTCATATATTTTAATAATTTAGTAAATGTTTATAAATTTATGAATAAAAATTGGTTTCACATTTATTTCTTTATAAATTGGTTAATAAATAAATATTTCATTTCGTTCTAATTAGTTTTTAGAATGTCCTAAATATAAAATTATTCTTGTAAATAAACAATCTAATATATAGTGTTTAATATTTTTTGTTTTAATAAAGAAAATGTATAAATTTACGTTCATCATGTTTAGGTTTTATTCCAATTCTGATCATTGCTTTTTAAAACTAAACATGGCCGACAAATGAAGGTAGTTTAAAAAGTCGTGTCATGGAGAAAAAAACGTTCATTTGACATTACATCTTAATGTGAGTATATTGATCCCTGTTTGCTATTTTTTTTTGTTTTATTTAATTTTTTATCTTTTTATACTTGTTAGATGCATAATAAAAACATCATTAAAATGTTTAGAAAATAGACTAAAAAAATAAATACTAAAGTTTTTAAAATGAATGAATGCAAAAAGAAATTAGTTTTATTTTCCTGTAATTTTTGACAAACATGGATAAACGTGCTCGTAAAAGGTGTTCCAATAATTTGGACTGATTTTAAATGTGAATTTAAACATCTAATGATTTTTTTCTTTTTCTTTCAGATTTAACAACTTAAGTCTTTGGCAGTTTCAACCATGGAAAGATTAACAATCAAACAACATGTTAAAGTTATCAAAGCCTATTACGAAAAATGGACGGTCAAACAGAAATGTATTTTGCACACGTCACAATTTTTTTTGGTTAACATAATTGACCAACCAAGAGTACAATTGGAAACAATGTAACATTGTTGTGGAAAGATTCAATTCCTGCACACGATGACAAATAGAGGTGTCTGGATTTTAGGCCACATTCTCGTGCACTGCAGCAAAGTTTTCACCTGAATGGTGTAAACAAGCGCACAATGGTGTTTTCACATCTGCCACCGACTCAGTTTGTTTGAATTTACAAACAATTTTTCCAATTGCACTCTTGAAACTTTAACACATTGTTTGATTGTTAACTTTTCCATGTTTGAAATTGCCAAAGACTTAAGCTGTTAAATCTGTAAGAAAAAGAAAGAAAATTATTAGACGCTTAAACTTAATTCACATTGAAAATCTGTCTAAGTTATTGGAACATCCTTTAGTATGACGTAGTGTCAGAAGGACAGTTTTTCCCCATAACACCACTTTTTTAACTACTTTCACTCTTTAGAAATGTTTATTGTTTTATTTGTTTGAAATTATTTTAAGATGATGATTAGAATTGGAATAAAACTTAAACACATGATGAAAGTGAATTTATGCATTTTTTTTGTTCATGAGAATTTACAACAAAAACATTAAACACTATTAGATTATTTACTTACAAGAATAATTTTATATTACAACATTCTAAAAGCTAATACAATTAAAACTTTTCAATTCAGTATTTATCATTTTGAAGAGTTCATACTTTTCTAACAGTCAGTTATGTGCCATGCGTGATACCCACTTAGGCGATCATGTATCTTTCGATACATGATTGACAAGGGAGATTTTTTTTTCCTGAAGTAGGTTACCATTTCTTTCTGTGGTAGACCAGTTGTCATCTAAGGCTATAGAGCCCAGTCTGTCCTGCTATTTACCCATAGCTGGGGAGAGAAGAAGAGAATTCATACATTTCCTAAGGGTATTAGCATGTAAGCGAATGTAATGGATTTGACTGCAATTTGAACTTGGCTCTCCAATTCCTTAATCCAAGCTGCTATCTTTCAATCTTTCACTCCACTGTGCCTCTTTTTTCTTGAATATTCTGGCCAGTAGATGGAAATAAATAAATATATTATTTAATAAATAAAAAAAAAACAGAGCATCTACTCTGATATGGGTAGCTATTAAGTATATTTAAACAATGAAATTAAAATATGTTGGATCAATAAATGAAAAATCCATTCCCCAAAAAAGAAATTGATATGAAAATTTCTAATCCATAAATTTATAAGCATTTACCAAATTATTAAAATATGTGAAGCAACTATAACGGAAATCCTTATTATTTTCCATTTTATAAAGTTTGAATCCATTGATAATTAGCTGATGTTTTGTCAACTATTTCAATAAATTAATGTTGTAACCTAGGGAAGGGTTACTGAATAGAGTAATCACACAAAGGTTGGTAATGAACAATAATACTTAGGACAAGAACAACACACATAAGATTCACCAGCGGCGTGTAGAAGAAGTAGTCAACTGCTAGAAGTGAGTCAAGTGAATTCCACAATGAATCTGCAACTGCAGAATATCTACCAACCATCCTACGCCATCAGATGTGGTACAAGGCCGAATTTAATGTGGGGTATCCGAGCCCCTAGGTAGGGCAGCTGTTTCTCGAGACGAGACTCTGCCCTTTGATATAGCCTAGTCTGGGGATCCTCTCTGATGCTGGAAGCAGAGAGTTTGACCAGCACAGTTGGCGATGAATCTCCAACTGCAGACCAACATACAGTATTTACTACTGTATTTATGTGAATGGGAACATATCCATTATTGTCCATAGGTATGCTACAATAGTAATACAATAAATAAATAGTGTAGTAGTTAGTATTTATTATTTTTGTTGTCAATTCTCAAGAACAAAGAAAATATATAAATTCACTTTCGTATTTTATGGTTTTATTCCAATTTGAATCATCACTTTTTAAAACGAGCCTTTCTGAAGAGTAAGGGTAGTTAAAAAAGCAGTGTAATGGGGAAAAAAACATCATTTTGACACTACATCTTATTGTGGGCATGTTTATCCATGTTTGCCTATTATTTAAAAAATAATATCTTTATTTCTGTTTAAACAGTTTGGTTAAATGATCTTGAATAATTGTACAATTCTCTTAAGCTTCATCCTCAGAATAAATTTCATCAAACTTTCAGAATTGTGCATTCATTTTCTATATAAAGAATATTAGCACATTCCAGCTATTCACAATCAAAGATAGTTTTTGAAGTCTTCATCAAAAACTTTACATTTACAATTACCTACCTCATCAACAAATTTTCTGTTTGTTTCAAATTTTAAAAAATTCTGCCTTGTATTTTCAATTTAGTTGATGATAAACAGAAAATATAACACAAATGTTGTTTGTTAATGTTTCATTCAAGTATATCCAATGAAAAATTGACAGAAAAAAATATTATTTTCTTGCTTTGTTTATTAAAGCAAAACTAACTCTTCTTACAATTAGATCCTAATGTTTTTCACCTTTAGCGATAAATATGTAAATTTAAGTCTTTCGGTCTTTATCTTTAATTTTGGATTTCATTTACTAATTTCAAATGAAGCACTTAAGTATTTTTTTTTAATTTTCATTTGAGTTTCATTCAGCACTTTAAAAATAAAGTACTTACTGTATTTCCCTGCATACTAAGATGTTACAAGTGGTAAGATGCAACCTATAATAAGGTCAATATTTTTAGTATTTAAAAAAAAAAAAAAAATAATAATCAAAGAAACATAGCACAGTGGATAAAGGCGTTAGTTAGATCCAGTGACAGGACCCAAACTGTTTGAGTTCAATACCTGGTTAAGGCGGTGGTGAACTTGGAGAGGGAATTAAGCAGGAGATAACTGACATCCATTAGACATGGGACGTGGAACTAGAATGGTCTATCCCAGTGAGTGAAATAAAGGGTTCGGTTCAACATTCCAACCACCTGAAGAAGGCCAGAGCATACAACAGCTAAAACGTAATAAATATGGCGACAAAGATGAGGACAATAGTCCGAATAATGTAAATAGTGTACATAATACCTCATCTCAGAAATATAGACAGATACTGAATAATCAAAGATTTTATAACTTCCCATACTAGCAAGTCAAAGTTGCCGATTCTACCGTGACATTTTTCTTACTGTCACAACAAATTATCACATTCTGGACCTGTTATTAACTATATGTGGTTATTATTAATTAAATTTTCAACCATTTAACATAGTGTTATACTTATTCACATCAGAAACACCTACTTGCCATCACAAAGCATCTCAAAACACAGTGTGTTTACATCCAATGACCAGCTGATGTTTAAGAGCTGTATTTAAGAACACAGTATGTTCCTTTTACATCATCACTACCATTACTATTACTGCATGAATATATAATTGGTATGTTTAGATGAACAAAAGACTTACAGAACTGGTAGGAAGCTGCCTACTGGTTATCATCAATCATTCCTTTATTCAGTTACTGCATTTTGCATTGCTGTAGTCACTACTATCTCTCATCCTGGGTATGACAATAAACTACATAGGTGTCCTGGGTAAGACGATAAGCTACGTCCAACAGCAAGGCCTCTGATCAGGAGGTTTTGAGAAAATGTGGCACCACCTCTTAATTGCTGGTGTTCCCAGGTTCACCCGGACCTGGGGTGGTAGCACCTGTTAGGGTCCCAGCTATGGGCAAATAGTTAACCCTGAAACTGGGGTAAAAACACTATGAACGTATAAAAACAGGTTTTAATACCAGAAATACTTTGTAAAAAAAATGATTTCTAGCAATAAATTTTTTGAAGAAAAAAAACTATTACCAACTATACATTTTTGAGGAAAAAATTATTACCAGCAATAGTTTTTGGAAAAAAAATTATTACAGCAACACATTTTTGAAAAAGAAATTATTACCATAAATAGATTTTTGACAAAACAAAATATGACCAGCGTCGGCATTAAATAAACCCATTGGGGTTGATATGCCGTAAAACAAAACAAGCCAAACCGAGCCAAACCACTACTATCTCCATCTCACAATTGTTGTTCATGAAGACATTCCAGGCAGAATAGTGCAATGGCTTGCCAGTTCCTTTTACACTGGAGTTGTTCACGTTACTCTGTCCCTCCTCTCAGAAGTGAAAAAGGCAAATCCTATCTCAGCAGGTGGTTTGAATTCAAAGTTTTCCTTCTTCTAGACTGGTGATGCTATATGGAGGCTGTGTGATGCCCAGACTACATGACATCCCCCCCCACCTCTCATCCATACCGACAATATCCAAAAGAATACAGGGCATTATATATAGAGACAGCTGGGCTGCAGGTGTTGCTGGAAAATTAAAAGTGTTAACAGTCAACTGCCTTCAGGGCTCCAATCTGGGTTTCCTCTCTGGATTTACTTCTATAGCCTTTTCTGTATTTTGGATGTGACTACAAGGTAGTGGAGGTTTAAAATCAGGGTTTTCCTTGCCCTAGATAGACTGTCTTCCTGTGCTGTCAATCTATCATCAATACTTAAAAAAAAACAACAGTAGATATGATATGATCAGTCAGTCAGTTATGTGCCATGCCTGATACATGCTTAGACGATCATATATCTTTTGATACATGACTGACAAGGCAATTTTTTTCCTGCAGAGGGTTGCCATTTCTTTTTGCGGTAGACCAGTTGCCATCCAAGGCTATAGAACCCTGTCCTGCTATTTACCCATAGAAGAGGATTCATACCTTTCCCAAGGGTATTAGCATGTAAGTGAATGTAATGGATTCGACTGGAATTCAAACTCGACTCTCTGATTCCTCAATCTGAGCAGCCATCCATTACTCCACCATACTAATGGAATATATATGGCATTGTCTTTACATAGACTTTGAAAATATCAACATTAATCACCAATAGTGATTATACCTTGGTAAATATTACATCTTTATAAAAGGTAAATAATTTTTTATAATCTTGTAGACAAACATTTCCAAGGGAGTTAATAGTTAAAATAATAGCAGTGTCAATGAAAAAAAACATCCTTTTTTAACACATTTTTTTTGTGAACAAGAAGGTTCATGTTTTCCATACTAATTTATCTCAGTCAGTTATGTGCCATGCGTGATACACGCTTAGGCGATCATGTATCTTTTGATACAGGACTGACAAAACAGATTTTTCCCACAGTATGTTGCCATTTCTTTCTGCGGTAGACCAGTTGCCATTCAAGGCTATAGAACCCAGTCTGTCCTACTATTTACCCATAGCTGGCAGGGAGAAGAAGAAGATTCATACCTTTCCCAAGGGTATTAGCATGTAAGTGAATGTAATGGATTCAACTGGAATTCAAACTCAGCTCTCTGATTCCTCAATCTGAGCTGCTATCCATTACTTCATCATACTAATGGAATACATAGTATTTATTACACATGAATGAAAATTGTAGGTTTATATGTCTGGAATTCATAATTACTTATGTCTTGTAACAGTGCTAAGAAGCAGGGAGATTTTTGAGTTTATTTTTCAGAAAAAAGAACGCATCTTAGAATGCAGGAAATACAGTGAGTTTTGTTTGTGTGCTCCATTTATTAAAAGTGAGTACCTCCATTTTGTCACGGAAAAAAACTGCATAGCATGATGAAAAAAGGTCCTAAACTTAATAAAAATAAAGTTTTATCATCAAAATGTTTGTTATTAGAGGAAAGATCAAAGTATCATTTTATTATTTTATTACATTTTTTAACCCTTTTTAGCACATTCGAACTTTTGGTTAAATCTCTTGTTTTTTTTATGTCAGCAGTTGGTGTAATATTTACAATTAGTGTTTTAGTACCTTTTTTAAAAGTGAAAAACACATTGATTTGGAAATTCTTGCAAAATAATTGTCAAATTTTAATGAATCTTTCAGGACTTATTCACAAATGAATTAATTTATTTTTTAAGAAAATCTTGTTAAAAAATATTTCTTTTTACCTATGTTACCTCCTACATACTTAATTTCATGAAATTTAAATCTCAAAATTTGTTTTTTAGTTAAAAGCAGAACTCCTTGGAGAAAGTAAATCATCAGTGTATTTTTCGTTTTTTTTTTTTCAAACAATTGCACATTTCTCAAAAATCTGCTCTAAATATTAAAAGAAAAAATGCAATAAAACTATAAAAATTTTTTTAATTAAAAAAAAGCTTTTAATTGCTTTTATAAATAAGAATTATTAAGAACACTATTGTCTTAAGAAAAAAATTTTTTCAATAAATTTTTACAAGAATGGTTTTCATTATTTAAAAATTTAATTATAATAATTTATGATATATAAATCTTTTAAAATTCTTCATTACTTTCAGCCAGTTAGGTGATATTATTAAGTGAAGATCATATTTACCAATCAAAAATTGAAAAGCTTAATATGAAGTATTTTGCACCAAGATTTTTAAAATAATTTTTAAATTTTTTTATGTATATAAAGTACAGATAAACCTCTGTTCTTGAACATCTCACATGTCAAACAAATCGATTTTTGAATAGAAAATTTGAGATGAAAATGTGTCCGTTATCAAACAAAATTTTGGTTCTCAAACAACATAGCTGAACCGAGTTAACCCAAATGGAATCATTTCTGAGCTGACTGCCATGTTGTATATATTCGTGTGTTCTGTTGTGCTTTTCTTTTCCAATTTTATTGTACTGTGAATTTTCTCTACATTGATTCTTATTGGAAAAAGAGTTTTATTTTATGAACATTTCGGGTTACAAACATCCTTCAGGAACGGATTAAATTGATGAACTGAGGCTCCACTGTATTATGTAATGTGCCCATGTTTGAAAGTATGGTTGACCATGAATAACATAATCAGAAAATAAGAGCGAAGACTATAGTAAATTTAATTTCAACATTCCTAAAATTAGATTATGGAGAATATTTTCCAATATTTTAAAGATTACTGAGTACTTAAAAAATTTTATAAAATAGGCACTTATCCATAATTTTCTTAAATTATGTTTTAACAGATAAAGTCTCCATAGAACAACAGTAAAGGTGTTGACACATTTTATTATCACTTGTTAAGTGATCTATGTGTGACAAGTGACGGTGATAAACACATAGTCACCACTACTGTTTGTTTTAAAAATCCATTTCTGTTATTTTAAATTTAAATACTATTTTTTTCAGATCAGATTAATTATACTTTAGATCAACTAATATTCCTCAAGTAAAGTTTTAGAAAAGTATATTTTATTTTTTGGAAGATTTTTAAAACTGAGAATTAAAATTAAATTTTGTTTACAAATGTGTCAAAATATGTCAAAAATGGCTGATTTTCTGAAAGCAACCAAAAAGTTGTGATTCCAACCAATATAATTTTTATTTGAAATACACCAGAGTATTTTGCTTACTGGAAATAGTAAATTTAATCATTTAACTTTCAATTAAAGCTAAAATGAAAGCTTCAAGAATGCTTTTTCATTTTTAAAACTTCATTTTAAACCTTAGGTATTGAAACTGAGTGGAGGTACTTGAAAAAAGCTTGTAACTATTGGTAAGAAGTAAGGATTTTTTTATTTTAAAAAATTAGTTGCTATATAAAATATAATACAAATTTATTATTTTAATTACTTCAACTCAGGCAAGGACATAATACCACTAAGACACCAGGGACTAATGGGCGTGAAAGAGAATGAGAAGTGGAAACCCAGTCCTAAACAGGAAACTGGGGATAAACCCCTACTCCTGTTCAAAAGACTGAGGAGGAGTGTAAACTGGGCGATAAGCAAATCTATCTACTCCTATTTTGAAAAATATTTTATTGCCCTAGCACTGTTCCAAAACAAACCTAACCATTCATCTCAAACTAAAGTTCTATTGTCCTTGTGATAATGTTAATCTCAAGCCCTGGTTTAAAGGATAACTTTAGTTGCAAAGACTTTACATCACTGGTAATTGTCTAATGTATAGCAAAAATTTCATTTGCAGTATACAGTTGGACTTCATTATCTGTGGAAAATCAATTCCAAGGTTCCTAAAGATGGTGAAATTCCCACGTATTCAAAACATTTCACCAGGTATTTAAAAAGAAAATATTATTATTATAAGTTATTCTTTTTTCTTTTTGCCTTAAGTCAAGATTTCTTTTCCTTTTTTCGCTTAAAGAAAACACTTTGGCAATTTAGAATTTTCTGCAGTTTTGTGAATTGTTAGCATTAATAAAAGAACTTCTCATTATTAAATTTAAATTAAGTGGCACATGCATTACAGTGCATACTTTGACACATATTTTGAGCCCAGTATTATTTCAGCCCATTTGATGATAGAATGGGTGCAACTCCCCCCCCCCCCATTATGAAATAGATTTGACTTAAATTAAACAAAACCCATTTAGTAGTAAATGAACAAAACCTTTTCTTATACTAATTTCATCTTTTCTCCTTAGAATCTTATAGATTTGAGGACATTTAAATTGACTTTCTTTTTCTTTTTTTTTTAAAATTTTCAGGATATTTTTTTAAAAATTGTCCTTTATTTTTAATATTTTTCATTGTTTTGCTTTAATAAAAGTTTTGGACATGAAAGTTTTGCTGATTAGCCAACTGCGGATAAGTGAAACTGCAGATGGTCAAATTCTACTGCCTGCTTTTTATTATTTTTATTTGATAAAAACTGTTGAAACGTTAGAGACATTTCTGTGATAAATTATTCTTGTTAAGAAGCATTATTTGCAAACGGGCAGCAGGTCCCTTTAAATGCATTACTGATGAATTTGTTAACTGCTTCTGTTGCAAATATTTATCCCGGTTTTATGTTCAGCAAGCCCTCATTATTTTATGATATTTATATTAAGCTAGCAGCAACTTTACTTGCCATTTTGAGTTCGGCTATGTTTAACCTTGATGCCCGCAAAAAAAAAATGTTTTGTCAAAAGGATGCTAATTCCTTTGAAACCGCTATTACTGTATACACTTTTGACTCCCTTGGCAATGTTTATTGTTTTAAAAAGCAATGATCAGAATTTTAATAAAACCCAAACAAATGAAGGTGGATTTATATTTTCTTTATTCTCGAGAATTAGAAAAGACATTAAACATTTACTTTATTTACAAGCTTATGTGAACCAACTATAATTAAATTTTTTTTTTTTTTTTTTACTGCTTTATAAAGAAATAAATATGAAAAGATTTTTTTTTATTCATAAATTTATAAAAATGGCAGGAAAATTTTAAATAAACACATAACAATGAATAATTACAATTATTGTAAAAATGCATTCTCCGGGCAATTCTTGCATTTGCTCTCACTACATAAATTCACTTGAAGTTGAGAGCATCTCTTTCTCTTACACATTTTGATAATTTTGTAAGGACTCTTATTCCCTTGACACCACTATTACTGTGTAAACTTTTGACTCCTTCAGAAATGTTTGTTTTAAAAAGTGACTAGAATTTTAATAAAACCCAAACACATGAAAGGGGATTTATATATTTTCTTTATTCTTGAGATTTGATCAAGATATTAAATCTCTATCTATAAAAGGCAGGATGTGTGTGTGTGTGTAACGAATGCACAGCCGCAAAGAGAAATTATTCTGTTTGTGTTAACCTTCATGCCTACAAGAAACGGTGTGTTAAAAAGGATGGTTATTCCCTTGACATCCCTATTACTGAATACACTTTTGACTCCCTCTGCAACGTTTGTTTACAAGGTTATAAAAATATGAGGACATGTATGAATTTCTGGGTATTATAAACCTAATGTCTTCAGCAACTATTTTTTACCTGTGCTCATATTGCAATTTTTGCTGTTATCATTGCATGTTTTTACCAGAGCTCATATTGCAATTTTTGTTGTTATTATCGCTTTTCTCTGGCAATCCTTATTACTGGTTCCCATATTGTATTCATTTCTATGCTTGGTCGGCTCAGGAGATTTTTGTGGCCTAGTGTATGTGCTGATTCCTTAAATTTTCCAATGGTATTCTTTGTCTATAATCTCAACCTGATCCCACAGAGGGCGGTGATCTCCCTTTTCTCTCCATATGTGGTCAGCCATGCCTGATTTTTCCACTTCCCCTCATGTTACAGATTTCTGGCGTTCTTGAAGCCTTACCTTAAGGGGGATGCCTGTCTCCCCTTTATATTTCTTTCCATCTGAAGAAAGCCAGAGCGTACAACAGCCGAAACGTTGTAATAAATATGGCGACAAAGATAAGGACAATAGTCCCAATAATGTAAATAGTATACATAATACCTCATCTCAGAAATATAGACAGATACTGGAGTCAAAAGTGTATTCAGTAATAGGGATGTGAAGGGAATAACCATCCTTTTCGACACACCGTTTCTTGTGGGCTAAACATTGCCATGAGTTCTTCTCAAAGTGGCTCTTATTTTTCAGTAATGAAGCAGGCCCAGTGTGGAAATAAGTACCATGTGAGTACTGCAATGTAAGTTTTAATAATTATAGTACTGTTGCACCACTGATTTTTCTGGCACCCTTGGTTCCAGAACTGCACCTGATTATCCATTTTACCAGACTAAGAGAATATCATGCAATAATGGTTGGTTCCTTGTACCATTCCAAAAGTACCTGACTCCCTCCTTGTTTTATCTTTACAAGAGTCAGATTAGACCAAAAATAGAGCATTGCCACAATGTCTGGGCTGGAGCTTCTCAATTCCCCCTCCACTTTCCAATCTTGATAGAGTTCAAAATCATTTCCATGTTTTCTTTTTTTGTTGTTGTTTTTTTACCCCACAGATGCAATACGGGAAGCCTATTGTGACTCTGCTGCAATTGCAAATGCTCAGATAAACTCCAATCTTTAGTTTCACCACTTCTGACCTTTACAACTGGGACTAGCCATGCTTCTTCCATGGTATTGAATCACCCACATTTCCTCTATATTCTATTTATAAGGAAGAAGTTCCACTCATCATCTCAGGAGCTGCTACTTTGTGGAACCAACTCCTATGTAGATGCTTCTCTGAATGCTACAGTCTTAATTGCCTCAAGTCCAGAGTCCATGGCTAATTATCTTCCTGATCCACATTGTCTTCATTTCCTCTTATGTTTATATCACACACCTCATTCAGTAACCCACTACCTTAAGTGGCTCTTGAGCCTTGTATTTAATGAACTTTAGTATAAAAAAAAAATAGGTAAATGTGAACATCTGTTCCCACAATAAGATGTTGTGCTAAAAGGATGTTTGGTTTAGTTTGTTTTACAGCATATCAACCTCAATGGGTTATTTAAAGCCGACAAGATTTTTATTGCTGGTAATATTTGTTTTTCAAAAATGTATTGCTGGTATAAAATTTTATACAAAGTAATTCTGGTATCAAAACCTATTTTTACACTTTCATAGTGTATTGACCACAGTTTGGTGGTTAATTATTTGCCCATAACTTGAACCCTAACAAGTGCTACAACCCTGTGTCAGGGTGGACCTGAGAACACCATCAATTAAGAGGTGGTTCCATGATCCTCAAAACCTCCTCATCAGAGGCCTTGCTGTTGGACATAGTTTATCGTCTTACACAGGATGTGGATGTAGTT
>OZ038479.1:46226675-46254175 GCA_964036315.1 Acanthosepion esculentum
TTCTTTTCGTCCCCAACAGTTCCACTGGAGAATTTTTATTTTATTTTTTAATAAATTGTTCTTATTGAATATAATTCTGCTCAAGTTGTCTATTCCTATGAAGACATTATCCACCCAGTATCCAGACTAAAAGAAAACCACAGCTGTGCAAGAATGGAAGCATATCCGGAACATTCACCGTAAACATTTTTGCCATAGGAAAACTCGCCTCAGGAATTTTTGCCATATAGGATTTTTGCTGTAAGACAATTTTGCTTCATTTTCTTTTTTTTTTTTTTGATAACCTTATATTGAATGTCCTTTTTGGTGTAATGTTCAATTTAATATGCAAAGCAACTTGTTATCAAGTATATATGGATGTTTTTTTACAGAGTCAAATATCAGAAAACAAATTAAAAAGTAAAAATTTATTTAAAAAAAATAAGACTAAAAATATATCAAATTAACAAAGAAATAATTTAAAATGTGTACAAATTCCAAGCAATGCTTCGTAAATAATGTGTTTTTGCGTTGAACTGTAATGAAGCATTTTTCTGCTGAAGTCTTGCACTGATATCAAAATATATTTTCTTCATTTGTACTGCATCTCCATCTAAATCACACTTTTTCTTTTTTGCTAATGTCTAATAAATTTGGGTGCATGTTAGTCGTGGAGCTCTATACTGCATTTTGGAAGCCCTCTATGCTGTTGTTGGTTGCCAGATATACTTGATAACAAGCTACTTCGCATATAAAAAAAAAAATGCTGCAAAATTGTCTTACGGCAAAGTTTTCTATGGCAAAAGTTCCTGAGGCAAGTTTTCCTACAGCAAATATGTTTACGGTGAATGTTCCTAGAACCTAATGGAAGACAGTAAATATTTATTTTTCTCTTCTTGCCAGGAATCACAACACAATCTACTAGACAATACAACTATGAATATCACCACAACCCATGCACACACGCCTAGTAAAGTTACCCCAGGCATGCGTGTATGTTCATAAAAGGTCTAACAGAACAAAAAACATGAAGCTAGACATGGGTCTGGCTTACACTTGTCTGGATTTCACTTGAGCCAAAAAGGTAGAGAGATTTCTCGTTTATACCTGAATCTTAATGTATCTTACACCTCCTGCAGTGGTACAATCAGCATATTCTAAGCTCAACTGACGAAGCAAGCATATAATGTTAGAACACACTATAGTTGGCATAAGGAAAAAAGATCATCATCAGTTCTCTGAGGTCAGAAGAAACTGACGACCTTCTCTAGTCTGAACTGTTGGTGGTGGCTCTCAGGAGTTCTGGCATTGTCATGTCTGTCCATTCATTCCCGAAAAGCATAGAGGATGCAAATGTTCCACGTTCTCATGCCTGTACTCTGCGTTGGTGTTTGTTTGTCGCCCACTTGTCATGCCTATCCTGGAATGAGTCAATGCGGACATTGTTGATCTGAGCCTTGACTGATCTGGTTGGGTGTTGCTTTGATTCTTCTTCCTCAAGATCCTTTCAGTGGGCTTTTACATAGCATGGTGGCACCCATCTCCTTTCCAAGAAACAAGATAGCATGGAGAAAATCGAATGAGAAATGATATGGCTATATGACTAGGTTTGAACTCTGATTGGTCTTTGTGCCAAAATAAGGTATTGTCCATGTAAGTCAGGTTCCTAAGGATACCGGATAGGTGTTCCAGTCTGGTTGGAAACTGCTTATTTATTTCTGATTGAATCTACTTCTTTAACATGTGTTGAGTATAAAACAAACTGACCATTATAATAAATAAAGCAACAAAAATAAGATGAAAGATAAACTAGTCAAAAAGAAATTAAGAACTTAAATGCTTCCTTCAAGAAAGTCCAACATAATTTGTCTGAATTTCTGGGATGAGGAGTTATTACTACTTAATTATTTACACTCGGAATATTGCCCGAGTTACTGTTGTTATCACGTTTCAGCTGTTGTGCTCGCTGGATTGATAAGCACCTGAAAAGGCCAGAGGGAACAGTAACCAAAACGTTGTGATAATAAGATGAGGGCAATAGTTTGAAGTAGTTTCCAGGATTTTTTCAAACAGAAATATTTCTCAACAGTCCCGGGATTTTTGTACATAGACCCCAAATTTTGAAACTTGAAAAAGTTGCATCATTAAAACTTTACAAGAAGAAGTATGTCCCAGATAGAATAAACTTTATCCTATGTTAAGAGCAAAAGCTTACCATGAATTGTCTTTATACTCCCACAGCTATGGATTAAAGAGTAGGAGCTTTAGCTGGAAGAAATCATTGTTATTCTCAAAAAAAATCTTAATGCATAATTCATTTGCAAAAAAATAAAAAATAAAATAAAAGAATTAGCAAACTTGACCTTCATGCCTGCAAAAAATTGGAGTGTCAAAGAACGTTTTCTTCTTTTTTGACACCACAATTATTTTGAGCTAACTTCACTCCTCGGCAGTGTTTATTGTTTTTAAAAAGTGATGATTGGAATTGTAATAAAGTCTAAACATATGATGGAAGTGAATTTATATATTTTCATTGTTGTTGAGAATTTACAAAGAAAGATATTAAACACTATTAGGTTGTTTATTTACAAGAATAATTTTATATTTACAGCAATCTAAGAACTAATACAATTTAGAACTAAATGCAATATTTGTCATTTACCAATTTATAAAGAAAGAAATACGAAAACACGTTTTTTATTCATAAACATTTACTCATTTACTCAGACTTGAATCTTCAATTGTTTTACATTACATTTTATTCAATTCCTGACTTTTTCAATAATTCTCAGCCAATGTGTGCGTGTGTGTATACATGTCCATGGAGCCCTCATCCAAATGTGGTCCTTACATTGTCGTCTGTGATATCTGAGACTCTCCATTTACAGGTGGGCATAAGCTTATGGGTATATCATGTTGAAACACAGATTCTCGTCTGATTGCCAAAGTTAAGCAATGTTGAACCTGGTCAGTACTTAGATGGGTGAAAGCTGGGGAATACCAGGTGTTGTAAGCTTTAATGTGTAGATGGTGTGACCCAACTATAAGGAAATCCTTATTATTTACCATTTTATAAAATTTGAATCAATTGGCAATTACCACTATATAATATAAATACTGTAAATAAACAATCTCATAAATAAATAGTGTTTATTATTTTTGCTGTCAATTCTCAAGAACGAAGAAAATGTATAAATTCACTTTCATATTTTTAGGATTTATTCCAATTCTAATCATCACTTTTTAAAAACAAACATTGCCGAGGGAGTGAAGGTAGTTAAAATAATAGCAGTATCAAGGGAAAAACTGTCCTTTTGACACTGTCTTTTTTGTTGGCATGAAGGTCCAAATTTGCTGAAGAATTATTCTTACAATCCAAAATAGGTTTTGGCTTTAAATAACCCAATGAAGGTTGATAAGCCATAATAATCATAATCATCTTTATACTGTAATGAAATAGAGATACAGATCGATGATAACACAAGACTTGAATCTTCAATTGTTTCACATTACATTTTATTCAATTCCTGACTTTTTCAATAATTCTCAGCCAATGTGTGCGTGTGTGTATACATGTCCATGGAGCCCTCATCCAAATGTGGTCCTTACATTGTCGTCTGTGATGTCTGAGACTCTCCATTTACAGGTGGGCGTAAGCTTATGGGTATATCATGTTGAAACACAGATTCTCGTCTGATTGCCAAAGTTAAGCAACGTTGAACCTGGTCAGTACCTAGATGGGTGAAAGCTGGGGAATACCAGGTGTTGTAAGCTTTAATGTGTAGATGGTGTAATGGATAAAGGCTCAGAATGAGAAATTGGAGTCAAGTTCGAATTCCAGTCAAGTTTGTTATATTCCCTTACAGGCAAATACCCTTGGGAAAGGTATGAATCCACTTCTCCTCCTCCCAGCTATGGGTTAAATAGTAAGACTTTTATCAGAAAATCATTATCTCCACAACATTGTTACAATCCAAAAATGTCATTCTCATGCTAGCAAGCCAGAGTATAGTGATAAAAATGCAACAAAAATTAAATATATGTAAATGCTTCATTCAAGAAAGTCTCTATGATTTTTCCAGTTGAAGTAGAAATAATTCTCAACAGTTCTGCAATTTTTGTACATAGACTGCAAATTTTGAATCAAGACTTGAATCTTTCCTTGCTTAATGTTATAGTTTATTCAATTCCTGACTTTGCCAATTACTCTCGGCCAATGTGTGTACACCGTTCCAGAGCCTTCATCCAAATATTCTCGACTGTGATGCTGGCAAGATTCTCCATTCACTGCTTGGGTGGGTAGGTGTTTATATATCTTTCTCGGGTATATGGCTTGTTCCCATGCTTGTAAGCCAGGTGATGCTGTGAGATTACGTGATTCTGCACTCAGCACCTGGCTCCTTTGATGGCCTGGTGTGATATTGAATGCATAATCTATTCTGGCATGAGGTTAGGTGAGACACACACACTAAAATACTGTTGGACAAAAGAAAAGAGAAAAGAAACAAAATGGAAGACTATCTAGAATTGCTTGACCAGTATAAGTTGTAAGTACAGAACTAGTCTACTTACTCGCCAGCACATGAAGAACAGATAGAAATAGATTATCGTATTGCCGGCATGTAAAAATAGACTGGTGCCAGGCTATCAAGTGTAAACATGTAAAAATAGATAGAATTAGCCAGTTTCCTGGTCAGCACATGTAAAAATAGAATTTAAAAAATGCCTATCCAGTATATATGTGAACATGTAAAAATGAATATGAATAGCCTATTTATTGCCTGGCCAACATGTGTAAACATGTAAAAATTGAAATGTCTATTTCCTGGCCAACATGTGTAAACATGTAAAAATTGAAATGTCTATTTCCTGGCCAACATGTGTAAACATGTAAAAATTGAAATGTCTATTTCCTGGTTAACATGTGTAAACATGTAAAAATTGAAATGTCTATTTCCTGGCCAACATGTGTAAACATGTAAAAATTGAAATAGTCCATTTCCTGGCCAACACATGTAAAAAATAGATATAACCTGGCATGAACATATATTAGATAGAAACCGTCTAAAACTTGTCTGCCAAATGTAAATATAGCAGAATTGGTATGAAAATATAGGAAAGTTTTCCTTTATCTTTTGTTGAATTTTCCATTTTGACTAATTCAGAAGGTCAAGTGCTTTTCTTGTATAATTTTGCAAAATATTACACATTATATCTCAGGCTTTTATTTATTCTGATTGTGTGTCAAGATCTAGCAAATTTTCCCTCCGATGTTTTTTCATATGTGCATCTAGCATAGACTTATAAGGAAAGTTTTTCCTGCACACTTCACATTGGAAAGCTGTCTTTTCATCATGGGTTCTAACATGTCTTTTCAACTGAGAAAAAGTGCTAAAAGCTTTATCACATTGTTCACATTGAAAAGGCGTTTCCCCTGTATGGATTTGTAAATGGTTTTTCAAAGTAGATTTGTGAGAAAAAGATCTTCCACATTCTTCACAACGAAAAGGTTTCTCTCCAGTATGAATTTTAACGTGCATTTTCAAGTCACCATTTTGAGAGAAAGCTTTTCCACAAACTTCACAGCTATAGGGTTTTTCCCCTGTATGTATCCTCAAATGTATTTTCAAACAAGTGTTTGATGAGAAAAATTTTCCACATTCTTCACAGTAAAAAGGTGTTTGCCCTGTGTGAGTTCTCACATGGGTTTTAAAAAAAGTCTTTTGAGAGAAAGACTTTCCACATATATCACATTGATAAGGTGTTTCTCCAGTATGCAATCTCATGTGGATTTTCAAGGCAAATTTGCGAGTGAAAGCTTTCTCACATAATTCACAGGGGAATGGCTTCTCTTCAATATGAATTGTCATGTGTGTCTTTAGGTGTGTACTTTGTGTGAAACCTTTACCACAAATTTCACAATGATAACGTTTTTCCAAGGTATGTGTTCTAATGTGGCATTTAAGTGTGCCGTCTTGAGAGAATGTTCTTTCACACAAACCACACTGATATGGTTTTTCTCCAGTGTGTGTTCTCATATGGATCTTTAAGGTAGATTTGTAAGGATATACTTTTCCGCATATATCACAATGAAAAGATGTTTGTTCGTTGTGTGTTCTTGCATGCTTTTTTAATTGAGTTTCTGTAGTAAATAGTTTCCCACAATTATCACATTCAAAGGATGGTTGCTCGTCTCTATGAGTTCTCATATGTACTTTCCAATCAGAACTTTGAGAGAATCCTTTGCCACATTCATCACAATGGAAAGGAGTTTCTCCTGTATGTGTTTGCACGTGGATTTTTAAAGACGACACATGAGCAAAGGCTTTACCACATTCTTCACAACTAAAAGGTGTTTCTTTGATATGTGTTAGCATGTGGCTACTTAGAGAAGACTTGCAAGAGAAAGCTTTTCCACACACTTCACAAGAAAATGGCTTCTCCCCAGTGTGACTTCTCATGTGTATTTCCAGGTTTTTGTAATGAGAGAAAGTTTTTCCACATATTTCACATCTTTCCTCAGTGTGTATTTTCATATGGCGCTTCAAGCCAGAACTCTGACAAAAGCCCTTTCCACAAACTTCACAGCAAAATGGCTTCTCCCCTGTGTGAGTTCTCACGTGGACTTTTAAGCCATACTTTCGAGAGAAAGCTTTTCCACACAACTCACAGTGAAGGGTTGTTTTTCCAGTGTGCTTTTCAACCTGTTTGTCTATATCAGTCTTGCTGATTAATGCCGTTTCACACATGTTAGTTGTTTCTTCATCTTCTGTTGCTGAATCATCATTCGAGGAAGAACTATTTGCAGATGTTTCTCCTTGTAACTTCATAGTTGAGCATGTTTCTGATTGTGCAATAAGGGAGGAATCACCAGAAAATGGTTTTCTGCAACTCAGATTATTATATTTCTCATCAGTCGAAGGAGAATCCATATTTGAATGCTAAATGACAAATTCTGCACCAAGATCTGAAAGTAAAAACAAAAAGTAAATAATTGTTGTTAAATAAAATTCTTTTTCCTCATTTGGCTAAATCAATGTTTTCCAATATTCTATGATCTTGTCACCTTAACTGAAAGTTAATGGTATGTTTATTTTTTTGACATAAGAAATTATACTACACATTGATCCTAAACAAAATGTGCAAATTGAACCTTGGATAACATCTTCAAAATCAAAAACGTTGTATTTTTTTCAAACTATGCAATAACACTGTTTACAGCCATATCACATTGAAACACTGGTCCTTGTACAATCACTGAAGTTAAGCAAAAACATGCCTGGTCAGTATCTAGATGGGTGACTGTATGGGGATACTAGGTGCCGTAAGCTTGGATGTGAGAGTGGTGCAATGGATAATGGCTCAGATTTGGAAATTGGAGAGCAGAATTCAAGTTCCCGTCACATTCAAATAAACTTGCAAAAGGTTTGAATACACTTCTCCATCCCCAACCCTCCCAGCTTTGGGTTAATTAGTAGAACTTGTATCAGTAAAAATCATTATCATCTCCAAAGAAATTCTTACAATTTAAAAATAATTTCTGGCTTTAAATAACCTGCAGAGAGTTAATGGCCCGCAAAAGACAAATCAGTTGCGCAATCAATTTACAATGACATTCATAAAAAGTACATGCTATTTGGCCTTCCCCTTTTTCATCTTTGTTGTTACTTTCAAAACATTTTGGCCATCTTCAGTCTATGTCCCAGCAGCTGAAGTGTTAACTTAGGAAGTTAACACAAGCATGGACGACAAAGGAATGAGAAAAATCTACCTGTGTAGATTAAATTATGATCTGAAAAAAAAAAAAAAGTCACAATTTTGATTCCTGGTTCAGAAAATAGTAACATGATAAAAGCTATATTTATCATAATTATGAGTAGTGACAATTTCTCAGCCCAACCAAGAACACTGACCAAGAGCCAGGAAGCATCTATGCCATTCCACATATTCACTCCAAAGTTCAACACACTAAGCACCATAATGTTTAATCATTGACATTCATATTTTGGGAAGGGGGTCTGGTTGAAAGATTTTCATCAACAGTTCATACAGTAATAAAAGAAATCATCTTTTCCTAAGGTTAAAGAAAAAAAAATCACACAAAAACAAAAGGTTGAGAAGAAAGTCATAAAAAGGTCACATTTGATTTATCCAGAGTGGACTTGTTGGGAGAATAATGGCAACTAAGTGTTGACCCTAGACTGCCCAGAAATACTGGGTAAGAGCCTCATCACTGGATGCATTTTAAAGTCATAGCTAGGGTGCATACACATGCACATATATATATATATATATGTGTCATCCACAGACAAACTGTTTCACTGTTTTACAGCTCATCAGTGTGACTACACATCCGATCACTTCAATCCAGGATTGAAACCGGACCCATTTGGCATCAGTCGGAGATTCTAACCCCTATTGATGCCTGGCAGGTAAAACAGCGAATTTTTGCATATTTATTTTTTTCATAAACATGCCAGAGACCTAGAGAACTCAATCCAATTTAGAGAGTCTTGCATTATCAACATGTAATGGTGACTGTTTACAAATTTGCACTTTTCTCCCCACAGTACTTGCCCAAATTAATTATTTTTCAGGAGCTAGTATTGTCATGTTATATGTTATTTTTTTATGGATACTCATATTTGAGTAGATGCTGTTTTTATTATTAAACAGTATATTTATTTATTTACATCTACTGATGGATTTAATCCATTTCCTTATATATATATATATATATATATATATATATATATATATATATATATATATATATATATTAAAGATGGGTGGTTTGACCGAAAAAACGACTTTTTCAGTTTCATCTCCACACCGTGAAACTGCATCAAAATATTTTACGAAACTGAAATCATTCAGTTTTGTTAAGTGCTCACTAATGAGTGACCATATTGAAAGAAACACTATTGAAAAAGACTTTCAAATGTTAATTATTAAGACTTGATAAAATTTAATTTTACAACATTCATACCATTGTAAGAGAAAAAGATTGAACAAAAATGTTAAAAACATTTAATTGACTAGTTTTAGGAAATAAATGCGAAATCTATTTACAAAAGAAATGAGGAAGAAGAAGAAAAAAGGAAATACGACATGATGCCTGAAATCTATTTGTTTCAGTTTTCAAAAAATGGGGTAAAATTAAGTTAACAACAAAATAATGAGTAAAAATATAAAAAATTTTTGTCTTAATGTTAAATTTTATGAAGTCAAGATTTTTTGTAAGGCAAGGGTAATTGTTTTCTAGTAAGCCAGTATGCCAATCATAAAATAAAGTTGTTGTAAACAAGAAAAATGAAAGAAGATTTTTTTTTATAAATAAATGTTTTTTATCTAGGAAATTCACCTAAATTAAATATTAAGAATAATTAAAATAGTTCTTCATTTCACTTTTAAAATGTGTATATTTCCACATATGCAAGTGTAAAATTGTTTGTTTTCTACAAATGAAATTATGTTTCTATCTAATGAATACACCTAAAATTAGATATTAAAAAATAAAGTAAATTTTAATCTCAGTTTTAAAATGTGTATATTATCAAAACTGCAAGTCATTTTTTTTTAAAACCCAAAGTAAAAATTATTCTTTTTTAGCCACTAGTGTTCAGTGGGTGTTTGTTACTGTTTTGCCTATAAAATTCTTCTAAACAAGGAAAATTAATTCATTTTATTTTTACAAATATCTTTATGGTTTTACCTAACAAATACACTTAAGATTAAATATTAAAATAGTTTTTAATTTCACTTTTAAAATGTGTGTCTAAAAGAGAACAGGTGATACTCACAGATTTGGAAATATACACATTCTAAAAATAAAATTAAAAGCTTTTCAATTATTTTTAATATTTAATTTTAGGTGTATTCCCTAGATAAAAACAAATTTATTTATGAAAAAAAAAATACTCATTGATTTTCTTTCTTTAGAAGAAATTTATTTGCAAAACTCTAATAAGAGTTGCCTGGCATACCAGAAAAGAACTACCGTATTTTAATTATTTTAAACATGAGGGGTTTCAATTTTTGTCTTTTTAAAAGCCACAACATAAATTAATTTCTGGAGGTTTATACCATTTTCTCTATCAAAAATGTGTTGTCCAAAGACACAAATATAGATGCAAGGATTTCTTTCGTATTTTATCAATTTGTTAATAAATATGGTAGTTTTATAGTTGACAATTTATTCAAAAGTTTAATAAGTAAACTGTAATCGAAAACAAGTGTCTGTCAGTATCAGACAATAGTTTCAACAATTTGGAAGTTCTTTTATTACACATTTATTACTATCAGTTGCTCTTTTTTATTTTTTGCTTAGTTTATAATTTTTGAAGGAATTCACTTCCATGGGTCAGTACTTGTAGTTTAAGGTGTCTTCTAATTGTGTGTACAATTTCAAGAATATTGATAAAGATTGGTCACTTTGATTTTGCGAAACAAAGTAACTTGTAAAGTTTAGTCTAAAAAAAAAATATTTTGCATTTTTGGCTGTTCAAAGCAAACTCGCTGTAAAAAAATAATTCAATGACTAAAAGCACATACAAATTACATATTTAGAAAGATTACTTTATTTTCTTTCCAGTCATATAAATATTTTGAAGATTGGACCAGAAATACATGAGAAATTGTGAGTTGAATAGACTAAGTTGCAAATTCATCAATCTCTAATGAAATCAGATATTGACTGGAAATGCCATCATTACACAAGAAAATGAATGGCTTCATTAGAAAGCAAAAATACTGAATTAAAAAAAGAAAAACCAAATTGCGAACCACGGTATGAAGGAAAGAAAATCAGAAACTGATACCAAAACATAAATTGCCAAACTGACCAATATATGTCTATATTTCTGAGATGTGGTATTATGTACACTATTTATATTATTTGGACTATTGTCCTCATCTTTGTCACCATATTCATTACAACATTTCAGCCGTTGTACATTCCGGCCTTCTTCAGGTGGTCGGAATGTTGAACTGAACCCTTTATTTCAGGTGCCCCCTTAAGGTAAGGCTTCAAGAACACCAGAAAGCTGTAACATGAGGGGAAGTGGAAAAATCAGGCATGGCTGCACACATATGGAGAGAAAAGGGAGATCACCGCCCTCTGTGGGATCAGGTTGAGATCATAGACAAAGAGCACCATTGGAAAATTTGTAAACTTAAGGAATCAGCACATATGCTAGGCCACAAAAATCTCCTGAGCTGACCAAGCATAGAAATGAAGATAATATGGGAACCAGTAATAAGGAGTGCCAGAGAAAAGATTTATAACAACAAAAATTGCAATATGAGCTCTGGTAAAAATATGTAATGATAACAGCAAAAATTGCAATATGAGCACTGGTAAAAATGGTGGTGAAGACATTAGGTTTATAATACCCAGAAATTCACACACATGTCCTCAAGGACACATAGCACAGTGGATAAAGGCGTTAGTTAGATCCAATGACAGGACCCAAAGAGTGTGGGTTCAATAGGTTAAGGCAGTGGAGAACTTGGAGAGGTGACTTAACAGGAGATAACTAATAACTGACATCCATTAAACATGTGGAACTAGAACAGTCTACCCCAGTGAGCAAAATAAAGGGTTCAGTTTGACATTCCAACCACTACAATGGCTGAAACATTGTAATAAATATGGCGAAAAAGATGAGGACAATAGTGACCAATACATATATTAAAACTGTCACCACTTGGTGTTGCCATGTAAATAAATTAATATACTGTTTAATAATAAAAACAGGGCATCTACTCAAATATGAATACCCATTAAAAATAACAGTTAAATAATCAAATATATATATATATATATATATATAAAGATATGTTTAGTGGTACAAAACTTTATCACTGCCATAAACAGACAAAAATTAATTTTATTATTACCACTCATGATGATAATAAAAAGTAAAAATTAAAAACGGGCTAGGCTAACTGGTTTCAAACCTCGCTCAACAGAGATAAATCAAGGTTAATAAAGTAAATTATTTTAAAAAGAAAATGAAAAAAAAATAAACAAAATGTATTGGGGTGGGGAATTAGATGGTAATTAGTTGGAGGCTTAATACAAAGTCCTTCTGTTTACATGATAGCATATAGATGGCCTCCAACACTTTTAGGTGGTAATTAGAGTGGGATCTGCTAAAGATGGTAAAAGAGTCCACACTGAAACTAACAGCACAATTATGGCTATTTATTAGGTGTTCTGCGATGGAAGACCCGTATGTATTGGTCAAAATGTCCGAGGGAGTGTACTTAAGGTTTCGGATTTTCGCTGGAATGTGTTGCTTGGTTCTAGCATCCAGCCTTTGCGTTGTTCTCCCTATGTAGTGCAAACTGCAACTACATTTAAAAGAATAAATTAACGAGCTAGCCTTGGTAGAGAAATCAACGCAAGTGTTAGTGGCAAAGTAACAATGTTGAACAGTGGTAGAAACCTGCTTAGCAAACCTATCACTGATACTACCTAGCCAAGGAAGGCGTAGGTACACAGGACATCTTTTTACTATAGCAGCTTTAACCTTGTTGAATTCAGCAATTTTATTCTTAATAATTGCTTCAACAATGCCTAGTGTTTTGATGTTCACAATGAGGCAGGAAATTGAGTCACCATGCAATATTTTCCTATATTCCCATTGTGGATAAATACTTGGTAAAGTTTAACATTCATAAAAGAAAAAAACAAAAAAACAACAACTGTGTGCCAAAAGAATTTTTTTTCTTTTTCTGTTGACACTGCTATTACTCAGCAGTTTTAAAAAGCTATTTTTAGAATTTCAATAAAACTCAAACTTATGAAACTGGATTTATGCATTTTCTTTTGTTTTGAGAATCGACAACAAAAGTATTAAACACTATTCTTGTAAATAAACAGATGAATAAAGTGTTTGACATTTTTGTTGTCATTCTTGAGAGAAAAAAGTATCCAGATGCTTGCAAACTATTTTAGTGAATATATGTGACGAGAATAAATGAAAAAACACCTGAAAAATGTATTTTTTTCAAAATTTATAATTGCAGTTATTCATCATGTTTTTCTGTTTCTTTAAATTGTTCCGTCCTCTTGTTTACAGATATTTTTAATGCAAAAATTTGTTTTCCTATTTATTTCTTTATAATATGGTAAATGATAAATATTATATTTTCATTGGTTCATTATATTTTTTTAGAATCTTATAAATATAAAATCATTCTTGTAAATAAACAATCTAATAAAATAATGTTTAATTTTTTTTGTTGCCAATTCTTGAGAAAAAAGAGAATACATAAATCTTGGGGTTTTTATTAAAATACTAAAAGTAGCCTTTTATACAAACATATATGCTAATGGAATATACAGTAATAATAGCGTCAAGAGAAAAACCGTCCTTTTGACACACTGTTTTTCGGGGTTTTTTTCAGGTATGAATGTTAAAATTTGCAAAATGCTTTAGTTCTGATGTTTAGCACTCTTCCACCAAAAAGGTAACAAAATTTAATAACAAATATTTGTATGTGTGTGTGTGTGTGTCAGTGAATTAGCAAAGTAGAATAGTGTCTTTAAACACAAATTGACAAACCTGAATAAACGTGCCTGCAATAAGGCATAATATCAAAAAGAGGGTTTTTCCCAGAACACCACTTTTTTAACTAATGTCACTCTTCAGCAATGTTGTTTTAAAAAGCAATGATTAGAATTGGAATAAAACCTAAACATATGAAAGTGAATTTTTACATTTTCTTTGTTACAAAAATAATAAACACTATATCCATGTTCGCTCACAAATCTTTCCGACTCTCAAAATATACATACATTCTCAGTAACGTAAACGATGCAATACTGATAGATTTTTGTTTATTAATGCAACAGATTTTATTGCTTAAACGTTATTTTTAGTGGATACCTGTACAGTGTACAACAGAGAAATTGTATAAATTAAACAAAAATGAAAATAACACTGATATCTCACCTTAACAGATATATTTATCAAAATTACACAAAAATATCTTGAAATACTAAAGAGTAAATTTATTCAATAAAAATCGCCATTGGCTTCAACCACAGTTTCTAGATGACTTCGGAATCTCCTGCAACTCTTTTAGACAGTCTCCTCCTTTAAGTTGGTGAATGCTGATATAATTCTTGCCTTCAGTTCATCTACACTCCACACATAATAATCAAAGGGGTTGCAGTCTGAGGAGTTAGGCAGCCAGATGTAAGGGGTGATGTAGTTGGAGAAATTGTCTGACAGCCATGACTGGGTTCTCCTGCTTATGTGGCATGGTGCAGAGTCCTGTTGCTAGACATAGGGTCTTCCAGCAACCACCCTCTTGACCCAGAGCAGCACTACCTCCTCAGGCATTTGATGTAGGCCTCCATGTTGAGTCTTAAGCCCTCACCAACAAATTCATGTATTGTCTTCTTATCAGAACAATCAGAGTGAGTTTTCCGAGCTGCCAGACCTTCATAATCACCATCCAACTCTTTCCAAATTCTCTGCAATGTCCTCAGATTGACACCCAAACATTCTGAAATGTTCCGTATTGGGTCTTCTGGTATGAATGCCAAGCAGTACTGCATGCCGTTTCCAAATTTTGGGCTGGGTGACTTGCGTCATGGTGCTCTTTTTCTCACAGACAGTACCCAGCTGACCCTACTATACTGTGCAGTTGACAAAATTAAAAAACAACATGCATGTGCAAAATTAAAAATATAAAATGGCAACAATTAACTAATCACACCCTGCATTTGAGTAGATGTACCATTTATTTGTTAAACAGTATATTTATTTATTTTTGTCTACAAGCCTGAATATTTGCAAAATCTTATTAAAGAAAATATGCAGTGTGTGTGTGTGTACATGTGCGATGCGGTTATATATATATATATATATATATATATACACACACACACACACAAAATTATGGGATGCAAGTTTGACCCCTACTGGGGAATGAATTTTCTTTACTAACCTTTCTTGAATGTTCAATAAAAATGGGATGTCTATTTCAAATACAAAATATCCACTATAAAAACATTTGAAATAAATATATATATATTTTTTTTACAATGATGTTCACACTGTACAAGGCCCAAGAGCCACTCGAGGTAGTAGATTACTGAGTAAGAGGCAATACCTCAAGGAGGTGATAATGCCAACAAAGCACAAGGGTACTCCGAAAGTGAAAGAGGAGGAAAAGGCTTTTAGCAGAAACTGAAAACACAATCCTAAACAGGAAACAAAGGATAAACCTCTACTCCTGCTCAAAAGATAGGGGACAAGTTTGAACTAAATGATAGGCAAACCTATCTATTTATATATTCTAGGGATGGATTTTTCATTTATTAATATAACATATTTTATTACTTAAATATTATTTTTAGTGGATACCCATATTTGGGTATTCAGGTCAGTAGATGATAATAAATAAATATACTGTTTAATAAATAAACAGAGCAACTACTTAAATATAGGTATCCACTAAAAATAACGTTTAAGTAAGAAAATAATAGGTAGTGAAAATTTCTCAACTTGAATAAATTCTGTGTTTCAATAATTAAGCAACAAAGAAGAGGGGAATGTTAAAGAATACCTAGAAATGCTATGCTAAGTGTGTTGAATTGCATGATGAAAATGTGGAATAGCATTACCATTTCATAGACCGAGATCAATCAATTTTAGTCAGGTTTTTCTGCACTCCTTCGAATATGAAGTTTCAAGTTAACAGTTATTACCTTTTAGGCCATCCATACCAGAAAATAACCGATCAGTAGGTATGTAAAGTTATTTTTAAAAAGTGGTGGGTAGGAATACCATTCAACTTCCAGCTTTTAGTTGAGCAAAAAATATTCTAAAAGGGTCTTACTCTTTATACAAACTTGAGATATCTACAGTTGCTGCATTACGTAGTCACAAATTAGTTTATGGAGGATGTTATGAAATAGGCCCTAGGGTATTTTGTCTAGAATTAATTTAACTATTGATTATAATAAAATAAACAAAAATTACGTCCTGATTATCTGGTGGCCTTTTTGAATTTTTTGTCCTTTCTTTAAGCACACGCACTTGAAGGAAACTGACCACAAAAGTGTCATGGGATATTTTTTTTTTATGTTGTTTTATATATTCTTTGATGGTCAGCTTGTTTAAATATAAAAATTTACAAATAATAATAAATCGACTTTTCTCATAATTTCCATTTCGATTAAAGCACGATTTTTCGCTTTTTTTCTGTTTTCTTTTCCCAGTGAAAAATCAATTTTTTAATCAATACAGTCTCTACTCTCTACACAGATATTAAAAAAAAAAATAGATGAAAGAACAACAATGCTATTTTATTGCTAACAAACCAAATTCAACGAAAGATAATTAAAAAAAGGTAAAAAAATTTATTTAAAACTCACCTTTATTCGGTATTTTGGTCTTTGAAAATGTACGCAAATATTATCCGATCGTTTGTCTGGAATATCGACGGGCGTCAAATTTGAACGTAAAATAGAGATGAATTATTATTTCAACCAGAAAGTTTCCCCTAGCTAGATTAGCTTTTCTTTTGTTTTGTCAACAAAATAACATGGAAAACAGAATAATAGCACATTTTAAAGAATTATCGAGTCCCTAAAAACAATAGCAGTTCCTTAGTTTTTGACTGGGAACATGACAAAAAAAAAAAAAGAAAGGACATTTACGGTGTGACATAAAAACTGTTCCCAATGAAAGCGATAATCAGAGTCTGCAAGTTGTCGACTTTATTTACCAATGAAATTAATTAATTTATTTCTTGTATATCTTATCAAAACCGATACTGTTTGAAAAAGGAATAAAAAGTCTATAAAAGGATATAATAATATGCGGTATTAGCAAGGAGAATAGATTGGAAATAATCGGAAGCAAAGTCTTTGTCTTTTTTTAGGTACCGCCAAAAAAAATGGATGCGTTTTTTTTTTTTGGTACTTCACGAAATGAAAGAAAAAAGAAAAACGCGACCCTTTCTTTTTAAAAAGATTTACCAAAAATCAGGGAATAAACTGATTAAAATGACATTTTCAGCATTTATTCAATGATCTATGAATTGTATTCTGAATTACGTACATTATTTTATTAGAAATAAAAAATAGAAATATTGTTGATCAGTTGAAACCGAACCCCCACTTCCATTTCGATTCTACGTGACTTTTTTTTAAAATTGGGAGGTTAAGAACAAATATTTTTTTTATAGCTTTACTTTTATAAAGAGAAATCCGTTAAGTTATTTTTAGTAAAAGATTCTTTGCAATATCAGATCAGAAAATCTTGGAAGTTTGTCCTGAAACAATACAAAAACCAAAAATAATATAAATTCAATAAAACTCAAAAAAATAATTTTTATTGAGACTTGGTATTTTTTGCCTAATTTAATTTTAATAAAATACATTATTTTCTTTCAGATCTGACAGGGGGTGGATGTCTGTTTTTGAGTAATTTTCCAGTAAGTAAGATTTTAAAATTCTCATTCGTTGATAACGTGAGATAACAGAAGAATTATTATTATTATTATTATTATTATTATTGTTATTGTTGTTGTTAATCATAATAATAATAATAATAAAAAAAAAACAAATAAATAAACAAACGAACAATCGTGTGTTTGAAGAATCGAAAAATGTAAAATTTGATGCCATTTTCGCATTAGATATATTTTTTCTAAGAATTTTTATTTCTACAATTCTTAGATTATTATCTATTTATTTTTGTATGGAAGATCAAATAAGAGGGAAATTCTGAATCATTACACTCTCGGAAGATCACAGTCACTATTGAGTTTTATTAGTTCCCACTCTTTTTTTAGCACTTCCTTTTTAGTTTAATAAATTTTAAACTCAGAATAATTATAGAGATCTCATTGGGTGCAAATAAATATGACGTCAATCAGGTAAGAATAAAAAAAATCTAAGGAATGAATTAAACTGAAAAGTATCATTTAACAAGTTTTAATTCGTTCTTTTTTACTTCTGAGGTAATAAAACATAATTAAATTCGTCTGTTTCATAAAACTAAAAGCGTATAGAATAAAAAAATATATATTCTTCTTAAACTATTGGTTTCAATGTTAAAGATAATTTATTTTTAAGCATAAACAATACCAGTTTCCTCTTGATTATTACTCTGGGTCAGTGCAAGGGTCTCCTCTGTAGAAAAAATAAAAATTGAAGAAGAAATAAAGTGGAGAAAATATAAAACTTTTTCTAGAGAGAGATATAGTGTCTCCTGTGCGTCAGTGTGAAGGGTGATGTCAAAGACCAAAATTTAAATGAAAAATTAAATTCTCAATCAAATTTAAATTTTACCCGTATAAAGTAATATATTTAAATTACAATAATACACTAACACACAGGACTAAACTCCCGATTTCTTTCTCGGCTTCTTCAAAGGAAATCCACAACAAACCCACTCAACGAAGCAGACGATCTTATAAACAACTATACCGTTAGTGTTCACAGATTAAACATTTATTTCAACAAATCATAATTCCATGCATATTGGTCCATATGCTAAGTGGGTAACAAACAAAAATGAACAAAAGGATTTTTACTTACAAAACAATGTTGTCAGCAAGCTGACAACGCAAATATCTTTCAACTTTTTCTTTACAACAAACAATATTGTTAAAGTATTTTCTTTTTTTTTTTTTACAATCAATTCAATTTCTTTTGTGTTTCTTCTTTCTTCAAATATTTTCTTTTCTTTCTTTGAAACTCTTTTTCACTTCCTCTGGAGCTGAAAGAGGTAAACTGAAAAACACAAATCCTAACCTAGTCTAGGATCTTAAAATCTTATTCCATGAAGAATATCTTTCAAAATATTTTAAAACTTTAGCTTTGAAATTCTTTTAAATCTTATTTTAAAATAAAGAACGTGAATAGGGGCAGAATTCCCCGCATCGATTGACTCTGTCAAACAAATGGAAACGTTGATTCTCCGAATCAACAAACAAATAAATCAAATGAGAAACAATTCCCCTTGAATAAAATGACTTCTTTTAGCTTCGGAATTCTACCGAAGCTAACCAAATCTTTTCTTCCAAATTTCACAAATCTTAGCTACGGAATTCTACTGAAGCTCACGAAATCTTTTCTTCAAAGATTCTCAAATATAAACAAATCTTAGCTACGGATTTCTACCGAAGCCAGTTAAATTCATCTCTTCTGAAATTCCACATATTCAAACAAAACTTAGCTACGGAATTCTACCGAAGCTGAACAAATCTTCTCTTCAAAGTTTTTCAAATATAAACAAATCTTAGCTACGGATTTCTACCGAAGCCAATTAAATTTTCCAACAAAGCCCTTCGATGCGAAAACTCACACTCCCCTCTTCCCATCCGTAAATAAAATCAGTAATATAGCTATTAAAAGCTAAATAAATATTAATTCTATAATCTTTAAAGGCAAATAATTCGATACTGTAATTCGAATTATTTAAGGTAACATTACTATACGTGGCAAACTAGAGTAGTTCACCACGGAGCCAGAATAAACACGTCTTTATCGTCCGAGGATAAAATTCTGACTGAAGACAAAATCCTCTGATACAAAGGACTCGCTTTCAGCTTCCAAATTCCATGACAAATCGCGGCAACAAATTTAACGACCGCCCCGTCCACAGGCGCCACCGACCCCATACACCATAAGAACATATCATATCTAATACCGAAGTCGTTGAAAGATCTCTTCTTGCCTTATGTTAAATTTCTGTCAACAAAAATTTTCCAAAAACACTCAAAACATCAATCTCACCACCGAAGTCATTGAAAGATGACCTCTCACACTTATGTTAAATTTCTGTCAACAAAAATTTCCAAACCTCGTAGGCCCAAACGAATCTGTGATAAGCCTCTCTCCCCGAATCTCTACTTCATTCACAATTTTCATACGGCAGTATTCATATAAAATATGAATTTTATTGTGACCTAATTATGCACAATAATTGATCATATGCAACTAGAAAAATTGAAAATAAATACAATGTATCTAAATTTTACAAACTAGAGACATGTCGTAAATAAAGAGATCATTCCATTGTTGTGTCCTGTCGAGACTCCATCATTTTTTAAAAAACAAGCTTAACTAGCGTTGTTATAAGACTGATTCAGGATATAAAGTTTTAAAGAGACCGCAAAAGCAACAAAAGCTAGCGTTTCACGGCCCAGAGTCTATGATCATATTGTGAAGCGCCCAAGTGCGGGAAATGCAGTGATCCAGAAGAGACGACCGAACATGCCTTCTATCACTGCCCACAAGTCTACCCGCTATGGGAATATGTAAGGGATCTTGTTACTCGCATGGAGCCTGAAAATGTAATGTACGTCGACGTCTCCTATGTATGTGATAATGTGGGCATCCATGGGAGGACCTGAAATGCATGTTCCTCACACTATTGGCTGTAGCCAGAATGGTTGTGTGGAACACCAGGCAGCCCGTGGTCCTGCATGGAGATATACTGTCTCACCATTGTTGGGAAACGGGCCCTGTGAGAGATGGCGTGTGTAATGGTTAGCCATGTTTGTTGCGTGTTGAAGGGCTGTTTCCCACAATTATTTATTTTTGTTAGGAAAGGTGTGGAAATAATCAGCAATGGTAAAATACCAAAAGAAACATAGAGTTAAAAACATAACAATTGAATTTATTAAGTATTGAAATTACATGCATGTTAACTGAAAAGTGAGACTGAGTTGCGTCCCTTTAATTAGCTAATTATTTGTACCATGACTCATAACAAAAGAGTTGATTATTAAAAATGCAGTTTAGAAGATTGAGTGAATTTGTGTTATGACTTATTTCGTAGTGGGGGAAAATGTCACTTTTTAAGTATAATATTTGAGGTTTGAAAAGTTTTTTGCTTGATTGAGAGAGAAAGGTTATGCCAAATGGTTGTTGAGTCAGAGTTTGATTTGTGTATTATGCAAGTTGGATAAATGATGCTGGAATTATACTTGCATGAGTTGTTGTAAAGTTCTTTAACGTCTGACTGCATTAGTCAAGACGGGAGTTCTTTGAGAGTCACATTTTTGGCAGTGATGTTGTGACGTAGAGAAGTTAGGTTCGTTGACATTAGTGTTGCCGATAAGTTTAACGTCTCGATTCGTCGAGACGGGTGTTCGTAATTGTCACATTTTGAAGCTTGGATTGAGCGGTCGAAATTGTCTGCTGCGCTGTCGATCTCTGCTCTGCTGTGTTGTGTTCTGGTCACACGTGTTTTTGGGTTTATATATGGTCGTAGTCACGTGGTGCGGCTCCGGGAAGAATTGCGCCAAAATTTGCTTGTGCACGTGCGGGTGACTTGATTAGTCGAAAAGGACCAATCAGTGAGCTAGATTTGCGGAGAATAACCAATAGTAGCTCGCTGACATTGCTTGCATGAAAGTTGATGTAATGGAATAGTGCATTATACGGAGAGGGTAAAACTGGGGTATGGACGAGCCCACACCATGACCTGACTGCATTCTCCAAATATCAGCTCAAGGTGAAGATAAGATGTGACAAACAAAAACGGGCCAAGGAGGATTTCTTGACAGATGAGTGAAAGAAACCAGTTTGGAACGTGTGTGTTGGGATTGCTATGAATTTGAAATTGTTATCAGAAGGTTTTAATATTAAGATGGTTAGTTTACGGGCATGTTCACCATATTAATCCACAACAATATAGAATATAGGCATTCAAAACGAATCAATCACAAGGCAATTGAATAAGAAACAACGTTAATTAAGGTTTCAATAAAAAACCACAGACATGTACAATTAATATACAATTAGAAAACTTGTGGTTTGATAATGCAAGAATTATATATCTGATGCGAAAATGGCATCAAATTTTACATTTTTCGATTCTTCAAACACATGATTGTTCGTTTGTTTGTTTATTTATTTGTTTTTATTGTTTTTATTATTATTATTATTATTATTATTATTATTAATAATAATAATAATAATAATAATAATAATAATAATAATAATAATTCTGTTATCTCACGTTATCAACAAATGAGAATTTTAAAATCTCACTGGAAAATTACAAGAAAATTACTCAAAAACAGACATCCACCCCCTGTCAGATCTGAAAGAAAATAATGTATTTTATTAAAATTAAATTAGGCAAAAAATACCAAGTCTCAATAAAAATTATTTTTTTGAGTTTTATTGAATTTATATTATTTTTGGTTTTTGTATTGTTTCAGGACAAACTTCCAAGATTTTCTGATCTGATATTGCAAAGAATCTTTTACTAAAAATAACTTAACGGATTTCTCTTTATAAAAGTAAAGCTATAAAAAAATATTTGTTCTTAACCTCCCAATTTTAAAAAAAAGTCACGTAGAATCGAAATGGAAGTGGGGGTTCGGTTTCAACTGATCAACAATATTTCTATTTTTTATTTCTAATAAAATAATGTACGTAATTCAGAATACAATTCATAGATCATTGAATAAATGCTGAAAATGTCATTTTAATCAGTTTATTCCCTGATTTTTTGGTAAATCTTTTTAAAAAGAAAGGGTCGCGTTTTTCTTTTTTCTTTCATTTCGTGAAGCACTAAAAAAAAAAAACGCATCCATTTTTTTTGGCGGTACCTAAAAAAAGACAAAGACTTTGCTTCCGATTATTTCCAATCTATTCTCCTTGCTAATACCGCATATTATTATATCATTTTATAGACTTTTTATTCCGTTTTCAAACAGTATCGGTTTTGATAAAATATACAAGAAATAAATTAATTAATTTCATTGGTAAATAAAGTCGACAACTTGCAGACTCTGATTATCGCTTTCATTGGGAACAGTTTTTATGTCACACCATAAATGTCCTTTCTTTTTTTTTTTGTCATGTTCCCAGTCAAAAACTAAGGATATATATGAATCAACCCACAACAAAGAAAAGGACGAGAAAGTAAATAAAATATTTTTATTTTCGTATTTTTTCACTTAAATTTTTTCTGAGTGTGTATGAGTGTTAAAGTTCTTTGTTTGTAGTTGTTGTTAAGATGAAAAGAAATGTGATTTCTTGGCGTGTATATGTGAAAAAGAGAGGCAAGAGAGAAAGTGAGGAGGAAAGTGTAAGTAGCTTGTGAAGGAAAGTGTAAGTGTCATGTAGCTTGGTGAGGAAGATGGGTGAATGAGTAAGTGAATCTCTTTGAAGTCGTAAACAGATGTCGCATGTATCCGTCTCTTTATTCACACTGGTTTTGTCCGTCTAGAGATTTACTTAAATACTCTTCAAAGAGATCACCAAGCATTTTTTTAGTATTATTAACATCGGCGGGAACAAGACTTTTGGTTGGAAAATGTTAAAAAATTATTTGTAAAGGCATAATTTATTAACCGGAAGATGCGCGAATCCTCCTGCTTCTAAACCATTTTTTTTTTTATTATTTGAGGTTTGACTGTCTTGGTGTTAATTTCTGTCTTCGCTCCACAATTTATTTATTTATTTTAACAATGATATACTCATGTAATGAATTTAAAGGGGTTTTAATTTTGATATGTACACTTATCGTGCTTTGAGCTTCTTTCGAAAATAATTTAATTAATGACCTTTAATAATTTTCGCGGCACACCTACGATCCTCTTTTAGCATTCTGCTACCACTTTTCTGTCAATGTCAATTTTTGTGCAAATCTGTGCAAAAAGTGGATCACAGAGCCTTGATATTTTTCCTCACTTATCATTGGTCAGTTAATATTTAAATCATGTTCTCAACTACGTCCGAATAACATCGACCTAGTTCCTGATCTGTCGAAAAAAACGATTCCGCCAAAATCTGTCTATGCCATCCCGGAGCCGATTACGTTGATTATAAACACCAGAAAACAAGTTCGTTCTTCCTCTCTTTTTGATTTCTCTCGCTTACTAAAATGTAGCTGTTTAAGAAATCGCGGTCCGACCTCTTTCGGGCGAACGCTATGATAGCATATTCACACACGCACCCATACACCTACGTGCGGAAACTTAATTACAAACATTACAGGACACTACAAGCATCAACATATTACGACTATTCAACTACAAGCAACAGAAACTTAATTAAAAACATTACGGAACATTCACTTCTTCAACTCTTCTGAAGCTAAAAGTTTATCAACGTATTCTCAGCTTTACAGAATTCTTTCAACTCTCTCACGGTGAACAGTTTGGGCGGAAAGTTCATTCAACTTTCTATGAGCTCAGATAAAAATATTTCCTCAGTAAAGATTTAATTTCAGTCAAAGGGAAATAACCCCTATGCTTGTATATCATTACATACATAAATATAAATATTGTTGTTGTTATAAAACCGTTTTGTGTTCCTTCTTATTGTTTCATATTATGTGGTATTTTACGTAAATATAAATTCGAGAGGTTACTCCAACATACAAGCCTCTACACTCTCACGGCACGCCGGTGCGCCGCCGTGATACACCGGTTGAAAATCATTGCCCCAGCTAGTAGTTAGTTGTTTTTATTTCCACATAAAATTTTATAGAACCCTCATTTTATACTTATAGTATCACATATCATAAATTCTTCAATTCAACCCCTCTCAGTATGGTGCATATTTGGTTTGGTTTGGTTTGTTTTGTTTTACGGCATATCAGCCTCAATGGGTTATTTAATGTCGACAAAATTTTCATTGTTGGTCATATTTTTTTCCAAAAATCTATTTCTGGTAATATTTTTTCCTTTAAAAATCTATTTCTGGTAATAATTTTCCTTCGCTGGTAATATTATTTTCAAAAATGTATTGCTGGTAATAATTTTTTTTGCAAAGTATTTCTGGTATTAAAACCTATTTTTACACTTTCATAGTGTTTTGACCCCAGTTTGGGGGTTAACTATTTGTCCATAGCTACCACCCCGGATCAGGGTGGACCAGGGAACACCAGCAAATAAAAGGTGGTTCCACGCGCCTCAAAACCTCCCGATCAGAGAGGCCTTGCTGTTGGACGTTGTTTATCGTCTTTACCCAGGACGCGGATGTAGTTTATCGTAATACCCAGAATGCGGATGTAGTTTATCGTCATACCCAGGACGGGTGCATATTTGGCGCTGCACGCTTATTATTCTTCAAATAATTTTCTCTGCGGTATTATTATTTTGTTATAAATTCTCTGCGAAATGTTTATTTGAACAAGAACGTTTATTTTATACTGTTGCAGTTGGAGAAACAGGAAAGTGAGTAGTTGCGTGTTCTCGGGCTAACGTTTTTTTTTCCGCTGACCTGAAATGGGAAAAAATGATATTGAATCAATTGTTAGGTCTGCTGCTTGGAAGATTGGTTCACTATTTCCTGCTAGACGATTTTTCTTGCCAGAATCTGTCTTATAAATTTATATAAGTCTACCATTCGTCCATGCATTGAATATTGCTGTCACATCTAGTTCGGTGCTTCTATTTAGAGATTCGTGATAAAAATACAAAGAATCTGCAATATTATTGGTCCTGAGCTAGCATCTCGATTTTAGTCATGTTCCACCGCCGTAACCTGGCTTTCCTCTGCTTTTTCTATAAATATGGTCATTGTTCTGATGAGCTTCATTCAGTCTTTGGTAGCTAGACTTTATGAATTTAAGTACAGTACTAGACTGGCAGAAAGGGCCCATCAGTTTACAGTTGAAAATAGCTAGATGTAAGTGTAAGTTTTATGTTAACAGTTTATTCTCTCGCACTTCTCCCCTGTGGAACTTTCTTCCAGCTTCTTAATTCCCAGTCAACTTTGTTCTTCAAAAATTGAAATGTAATATAAATTATTTGTTCTCTCTCCTTAATTTTTTTTCTTTTTCTCATATTTTCTCACCCTCAGTACCCCCATTGCATTTTAGTAGCTTTATTGCCTTCAGATCACTGTGGTGCCGCAACAATGGTCACCATTGTTGCGGCACCACTTCTAGTTTGGCTAAAAGCAGTAGCAGCTATGTTTTGCACACTGTTATATACCATACCTATGAACACTGGTGGGTATGTCCCAAATCTACTCTCGAGGTTCGCCTATCACCCGGTTTACACTCCTCCCCGCTCTTTTGAACGATATAGAGGTTGATCCCTTGTTTTCTTTTTAGGACTGGGTTTCCGGTTCCTTTTAAAATCTGATTCTCTTTAACTCCCAGTAGACCCCCTTGTCTCCTAGTGGCATTATCGTCTTGCTTGGAGTAAAAAATTGGTTTAAAAAAAAAAAATGAGAAATTATGTGGGGTTAACCCACAATATTCTTGTGTATCAAGTACACGTATTGTTGTTCTTTTTCTAAGAGTTTTGAATTAATCTCGGTTAAAAGAATGTATTGCACTTTAACTTTGGCATCTAAACTTAAAAATCAAATCTGTAGTGGATCTAGGAAGGCTGCGGGAATATTTAAGATTGTGCTGTAAATAAAATTTGCAATATTCACAAATTATAAGAAATGGCCAAATGGTAACGATATTCAATCAAGACAAAAAATACATGTTTGAAACAACAGATTAAATTTTATATACACAATTTACAATTTCTTTGTTTGTAATGATGTGTGCAAAGGTATATTTTAGAGAAAAAGTTCTTTGCTGTTTCGGAAATGTTCAATGTCTAAAAAGTTGTCTGCCTTTGACTAAAAAGGTTGAATTTAACTTAGACAAAAGATTTTCTATGAAATATATTGAGTGAAAAAGTTTGTTGTGTAAATGTTTCTAATCTCTCAAAAAGAAAGTTTGTTTCTTTGGCGGTACATAATTCCCGTGTGTATCTTTTCGCGTGTGTGAATCTCAAATGCGACGAAAATTCGTTTACTATTTCTATTTATAGTTTTCTTAACAACGAAGTCAGCTCCAAAACGGGGCTTGGAAGCTGTTGCGAATTTTTCTGAGAAACGCGTGGACGAATGTTGTATTTTTTTTATTTTTTAGCCAATAGGATTTCTTGAAACATTTAAATTAGGGATGAATTTGAGAAAGATTTTTTTTTAATGCCGGTTGAGCCTATTTTTGCACAGGTTTTGATTGTTTTGTTATGGAAATTTCTCGAAGCTTATTTTTGTTTAACAACCAATGAAATTCAAGAAAATGTTTGAAATTGAAATGAGGGTTACTAAAAATCAATATCTTTGGCTGAGGAGGAAAATAAAAGTACCGAAACATCCACCAACATTCAATAAATTGACGACGGTTTACCAAGCTCGCAGTCTTGCAGGTAGACAACCATTTAAAAAAAAATAGTAATAAAACATTTGACTAACATTGGAGTAGGTTGAGTAAAAAAAAATGATAATCACATCACAATATTTTGACAATTACCATCCAGGCTTCAGTGAACATTCGGATCATCATCATAATTGAATTAATCTTCCTAATTTAATCTGCCATTAATAACTGATATTAGGTTGACTACTATTGCTTATGAAAACGGATATAGTAGAATTAACAGAATTGACGATGTTATAACAGTTAGCTGTTATATTTTATTCTTTGCCGCCATGATTATTAGCACTGTGGATGTCTTTTTACCAATTCCATTTATTCAAGTCGTTGTCTTCCCCTAGGACTCTG
>OZ038479.1:46259175-46339175 GCA_964036315.1 Acanthosepion esculentum
TTTGACAATAACGGCAAAGAATAGCTATTTCATTTCTTTGATTCAGTAAATCTTTATTTTTTATAAACTTAGTAATATATAGTTTCTCATGTATGCACAAAGGACATGGGTCATTTAATGACGTACATATTCTAGCTTTTCTCATTAATTTCCACCTACAGTAAAATGGAAATTAGCACCTGTTAGGGTCCCAGCTTTGAGCAAATAATGAACCCCCTCAAAGAAAAATACTACAAAAGTATAAAAATACATTTTAGTTGTAAAAATATCAGCAATAACTTTTTATCAAAGAATGACTGACAGTACATGACCAGTAATACATTTTATCTGTAGTAGAATGCATACAATTGCATTCAAAAAAGTTGAAGCCATAAAATTGTGTTCAAATTATTTCACCTAACTGGTTGATATGCTGCTAAACAAAATCAGCTAAACAACCAACATGAACTCTTTCATAGCATCAATCCATGTAATATCCTACAATTTCTTCAAAATATAACTTTAAAAAATACAACATACAACCAGGGTTTGTACAGGTCCTGGAAACCTTGAAATAAAACTGACAGGGCCTTTTCCAGCACTTGAAAAGTCCTGGAAAAACAGCAATAACCAAAAAATTCTTGAAAAGTTCTGGAATTTTATAAATTGGGCAGCCCACACGTCCTTTTTCTCAATTCATGAAAGTCAAAATGCCAATTCCCAGAAATCTGTCTTTCTTACAATCTAAAATTGTCCTTTAAGATAAATCTTTTAGTCATCAGTAATATGTAGCAATTATTGCAAACGGTGGTTTGTTTCCTTGATTAGAGAACAAGTTCATGACCTCGTAGTTACTTCTGTATTTTCTTGTCTAGGTGACGAAAAAGAAAGGGAGAAAGAATTTGAAGGCATGCCTTCTTCTAGCTGCTACCCTCACTCAACAAGAAAAGAAGAAAAGCAAAGATAAAAGGTGTCAAAGACAAGTTAACATCATCAAAGGTAAATTTATTCACACTCATTGAATTTGTAGTTGAAAGGAAAATAATAAATTGTTTTACAGTAATAATATACATTTTAGTAAAATCTCGAAAAATTTGAACAATTGAAATTTTATTCGCATTATCAGTTGCAAAAGTAAAAAGTCCTTTTGATCTCTATTCAGTGGTGGATAAGTTCATTCGGAAAAAAAAAATAATAGTTTATGCATCCCGTTTGAAAGTGTATCTATGTGTAAACTACATTTGTCTAAATTGTTACCAAAAGTAACTAGTTTGAGAATCAAATTTGACTCAAAGAAAATGTAGACAGGAAGGATGATGGAATAGAAAATGTCCCTTTGATGTGTCTTAGGATAGGATAGGATAAAAAATGCGTCTTTTGAAAAAAAAAAAAGAAGAGTGTTAATTTTTTAAAGTTTGCATGCTGATAAGGACCTGTATTATGTGAAAAAAATGATGAAATATATTAAAAACTTATTTGGATTTTATATTACTTGGCTTTATATTAAAGGGTCAATTTGGCAAACCTGTCCCTTTACTTTTGTAGTTCTATCATAGATGGCTAGAAAATGTACAAACATATGAAAGCTCCTTAAACATTTGCCTAGATGTCATCAAATTTGTGAAGTTAATTAAAAAAACAGAAAAATATCCCCAGACCAAGTCCTTCTCTACAGTGCTGTCAAACGTGAATGACGTTTTATTTCCATTGAAACTGCAGATGTTTGTGCGTTTCAAAAGACTGAAATGTTTTTGATAAAATATCAGAGCAATAAACCTTTGCTTCCTTTCCTTGCAGATGGTCTTTTTAACATGATCACGAAACTTAAGAAGATTTGTAAAGTAAGAGCACACTAAAAAGATAATTGAATGAATTCAATTTGTAAGAATTTTGTCAAACCCAAACATGCATAAAGATGCTGCAAAGGATGAACATGGATTTCTTGCAGATAGGGTTATACAAAATTTATAAAAAAAAAAAGGAAATATATCAACAAAAAATCGGTTTGTACACAGAATTGCAACAAAGACAATATTCATCAACATCATTGAGAAACTTCTGGCAAATTGTGCTCAGCTTCTCATTGTCTTGCAGCTTTATATCCTAGTTGTGAAAGCTTTTTGATTGGTTGGTTGGATTCTCTATTTTTAGAAATTTTGGTCTCCTTGTTATCATTTATTTATTTTCTTACATCCTGGTTGTCAAAGCTTTCTGATTGGTTGGTCAAACTATGACCTTGTTTGCCCAGTCATTTTAAGTATACATCTGTTTCTGGAGATGGTGAAATTTTGGTCTTCTTATTTATTTATTTCTCAACTCCCACAATGGCGAACCACAATTCTCAAGAAACTCACTTCCTACAAAGTCAACATAATGTGTTTTGTACTAACACAGGCACTTGGATTGATACATCCCACATTGTGTTGATGTCAATCGACAACACAGTGTAAAATAATGTAGAAATCTAGGTACCTGTGTGTATACCAATTAGTGATAAACAAGACTTCACTTCATTTCTACACTTTAGTATAAAAATCTCACAAAATTTATTGAGAATTTTTTATTGTAAAAGATTTTTTTTCAGATACACAAATCTCATTAATAGTAACATGCCTCCAGCTATTGTTTTCCACTGACATTAAGCGGAAAGATTTTCTTGAATCAATTGCTAGGTCTGCTGCTAGGAAAGTTGGTTCACTGTGTTGTGCTAGACAATTTTTCTTGCCAGAATCTATCTTACACATTTATAAATCTACCATTTGTTCATGCACTGAATATTGCTGTCACATCTGGCTATGCATTTAGAGATTCTAGATAAAATGCAAAGAAGAATCAGCAATGTTATTGGTCCTAACCTGGCATGTCGGCTTCAGTTACTTTCCCACTGCCATAACATAGCTTCCCTGTACCTTTTCTATAAATACTTTCATGGTAGTTGTTCTGATGAACTTTCCTCTATGGTACGTAGACTTTATGAATTTAAGTGCAGTACTAGATTGGCAGCTAGGCCTCATCATTTTACAGTAAATGTCTAGATATAACCATAAGTTCTATGATAAGTTTCTTCTTTCACACTTCTCGCTTGTGGAATTCTCTTCCAGCTTCTAGTCAACTTTGATCTTCAAAAATTTAGATGCACTATTGTTATCTTCTGTCTTTTTAATTCCTTTTCACAATGATTTAGCTCTCCACAATAATGTTTTACATGTTTTTACTGTTTATATAGTATTTTCACAAAATTCAACAGAAATGTGATACTTTCTGCTGAGATCCCAAGTGTCATAGAATTAAATTAATATTTAATTATATTGTCTGCTTTTTGGAAGCACATGCACAAATATTTAAGGTTCATAGTTATTTATCTTAAATGAAGAATTAACAGACACATCATTTTAGTAATTTATGTAAATTCTTTTTCTTTAATTAAATCTGCATATCTCCATGTGTTCATTATTTACAAGAAACATTTGTAACCACTCCTCAAAAGAGTCTTATGCAAAACAGCTAAGGCCAATAAGTGTAAAAGTCAGGGATCACTTTGACACTGCATTATAAATAGAAGACCCCTTCTAAATTGATAAGCACATCCTGAGTATGACGGTAAACTGCATTTGCATCTATGGGTATGACGGTAAACTGCATCGCATCCATAGGTATGACGGTAAACTGCATCCGCGTCCATGGGTACGATGATAAACTGCATCCGCGTCCATGGGTATGACGGTAAACTGCATCCACGTTCATGGGTACGATGGTAAATTGCATCTGTGTCCTGGGTACGGCAATAAACTACGTCCAACAGAGATGCCGATTTTGAAAAAATAAGGTTGTCTGCTATACGTTTTCGAAGGAATAATGTTCCCAGCAGTGCGTTTTTGAAAAACGATATTAGCAGCTATATGTTTTGTGAAAAATATTACCAGCTGTACATTTTTGAAAAATAATATTATCCGCTATACATTTAAAAAAAAGAAAAATATTACCAGCTATACGTTTTTTAACAAAACCTTATTCAATGGAATTGCAACTGGGGTCAAAACACTACGAAAGTGTAAAAATAGGTTTTAATACCAGAAATTCTTTGGAAAAAAAAAAAATTATTACCATCAATGCATTTTCGAAAACTAAATGTTGCCATCAATGCATTTTTGTAAAATAAATATTACCAACAATATATTATTGGAAAAAGAAAAATATATATTATCAGCTATATGTTCTTGGAAAAATACTATTACCAGCTGTACGTTCTTGGAAAAATACTATTACCAGCTATATATTTTTGAGGAAAGAAATATTGACAGAAATGGATTTCTAACAAAGCAAAAATATTATCGGAAAAAAATTAAATGACCCATTGAGGTTTTGATATGCCGTAAAACAAAACAAATCAAATGAAATCATTAAATTGATAAGCGTTCTCTATTTTTCAATTCTGATAAGTTTCATGGTCTAAAGAAGGTCTAGAGAATGTTACTGTAAAAAGAATTATTTCAAAATAAAATTCTCCCTATATTCTATGATCAGACCGGGCTAAGTAGTGTCCAGTTTACATGTACAAATATTCACTTGCGTCATGTATACATGCTTTCAAGCATTTTTCTGAATATCCAATAAAATTATTACCAGCTATACATTTCTGAAAAAAAAAAATATATTACCAGCAATACATTTTTTGAAAAAAATATTACCAGCAATACATTTTTGAAAAAAAAAAAAATATTACCAGCAATACATTTTTGAAAAAAAAAAAAATATTACCAGCAGTACATTTTTGAAAAAAAAAAATATTACCAGCAGTACATTTTTGAAAAAAAAAATATATTACCAGCAATACATTTTTGAAAAAAAAAAAATATATTACCAGCAATACATTTTTGAAAAAAAAAAATATATTACCAGCAATACATTTTTGAAAAAAAAAAAAAAATTACCAGCAATACATTTCTGAAAAAAAAAAATATATTACCAGCTATACATTTCTGAAAAAAAAAAAATATATTACCAGCAATACATTTCTGAAAAAAAAAAAAAATATTACCAGCTATACATTTTTGAAAAAAAAAAAATATTACCAGCAATACATTTCTGAAAAAAAAAAATATATTACCAGCAATACATTTCTGAAAAAAAAAAATATATTACCAGCAATACATTTTTGAAAAAAAAAATATATTACCAGCAATACATTTGACTCAATAAAAACCCTCTTTACAAAAAAACGTCAATGAAACTTGATCTACAAACTGATTTCTTACAAAGAATACATATTCTATTCATATGAACCTATCCTAAAAATCTTCAGAGTCTGTCTATATTTCTGAGATGAGGTATTATGTACAGTATTTACATTAGTCGGACTATTGTCCTCATCTTTGTCGCCATATTTGTCACAACATTTCGGCCGTTGTACACTCCGGCCTTCTTCAGGTGGTTGGAATTTCGAACCGAACCCTTTATTTTGATCACCTGAAGAAGGCTGGAGCGTACAACGGCCGAAACGTTGTGACAAAGATGGCGACAAAGATGAGGACAATAGTCCGACTAATGTAAATACTGCCTAAAAATCTTGTCGACATTAAATAACCCATTGAGGTTGATAGGCCATAAAACAAAAACCAAACCAAACCAAACTAAACAGAATGATAAATAAATGTTTTTTTAAGAATTTTAACTATTATTTTTTTATTACAAATTATAATTGTTTTGTTCGTATTAATAAATCATAAAGAGCATCTTTTTATCATCATAATTTAAATGTGCTGCAGAAGTTTAACTGTAGGTTCAAGTGTGCCATGAGGTAAAAAAGGGGTTGAAAAACATTGGCATGGATTTTTGCTAGTGACCTGAGAGTGTTTCTAGGTATACTGTTAGTAGAAAGCAGAATTGGTTAGTAAAGTCAAAGTTGGTTATTATTAGAAGTCTGAGTGGAAAATTGTTAGAGTGGTGTCCTATTGTATGTTTACACAAGAATGATGCAAGTGTATCATCTTGGAGAATAATTGCATGTAATATAAATGATATTTTAAGCCATAAATATGTTTTTTATTTTCATTTCTTTGTACCTTCAGATGCCTGCATGAATGTGTTTGCTGAAATCCTGTTGACAACTTTACCTTGAAAATAAATATGGATTCTCATTCAAAAGAGGAAGACTATTGCTGTGATGAATGTGGCCAATCATTTCCTGAATATTCTCTCTTTACTATTCATTTGAAAACCCATGCAACTCGGGAAATTTCTTTGGATAAAGTATCTCACAAAGTTTTATCTTCCAAAAAAGATACATATTATCTGAAGGTACATAATGAACAGCCGTTCCACACATGTGAAGTATGCAAAAAATCTTTCAGTAAAAAGAGTAAATTAAAAGCTCATATAAGAACCCATACTGGAGAGAAGCCTTTTCACTGTGAAGTATGTGGCAAAGCTTTTTCTCAAAATAAAAACTTACATACCCACATGAGAACACATACAGGCGAAAAACCTTTCCACTGTGAAGATTGTGGCAAAGCTTTCTCTCAAAAGTTTACCTTACAAACGCATATGAGGATACATACTGGAGAAACACCCTTTCGCTGTGAAGAATGTGGAAAATCTCTGTCACGCAAGTATGACTTGAAAATCCACATGAGAATACACACAGGTGAAAAACCATTTCACTGTGATGTGTGTGGAGAATCTTTCTCTCGGAAGTTTGTCTTGCAAACTCATTTAAGAACACATACAGGGAAAAAGCCTTTTCACTGTGAAGTGTGTGGAAAAAATTTCTCTCAGAATAAGAACTTGCAGGCACATACAAGAATCCATACTGGAGAAATGCTTTTTCACTGTGAAATATGTGGAAAATCTTTCCCTCGAAAAGCTTCCTTAAAAACTCACTTAAAATTACACACTAGGGGAACACCTTTTCATTGTCAATTATGTGAAAAAGTTTTCAGTACATATTCCCAGTTAAAAAAACATGTTAAAATTCACATTGAACAATCTTGTTTTCCCTGTGATATCTGTGGAAAAGCATTTTCAAGAAAATCTGTTTTAAAAAGCCACATAAAGACTCACACAGGAGAAAACTCTTTTTATTGCAAAGTTTGTGGTAAAGCTTTCTCTTATAAGTTTGTTCTACAGACCCATATGAGAGCACATTCTGGAGGAAAGCCCTTTCACTGTGAAGAATGTGGTAAGAGTTTTTCTCTAATGTCAACTTTCAAAGGCCACCTCAAAACACATACAGGAGAAAAACCCTTTCACTGTCAAATGTGTGAAAAATCTTATAGCACACACTCACAGCTAAAACTCCATTTGAAAAACCATGGTAAAGAGCTGTCATTTCATTGTGGAGTCTGGGGAAAAACATTCTCTTGCAAATCTGTCATCAAAAAAAACATAAGGACACATACTGGTGAAAAGCTTTATAGATGTGAAGTATGTGACAGAGCATTTTCTTGTCGAACTATAATGCAGCTACACATTAGGTCACATTCTGGAAGGAAACCTTTTCATTGTAAAGTGTGTGGCAAATCCTTTTCTTGCAAAGAAGTCTTAAAGATCCATATGGAGTCACATACTGGGAAAACACCTTATCACTGTGAGAAATGTGGAAAAGCTATTGGTTCCAGTTCAGTATTAAGGATGCACATGAGAACTCACACTGGTGAAAGACCTTTTCATTGCAAGACGTGTGGAAGAGCATTTTCCCTGAACTCTAATAAGAAACGCCATGAGAAGAAATGCCAGATTATATATCTCCCCTAGAGTTCATTCTAAGAAGGTAAATTTTAAAAACTACTACTTATAATCCATATTTGAGAAAACTTTTTTCTGAGGAATTGGGGAAAATTCTGATTTCCTTGCCTTAAGAGTCATTGAGAACTAAAGATAATTGAAGTGGCATTTGTATGGGAAATTTAATAATAAAAATGAGAGCACAAAAGATACTAGAGGACACTTCTTTGTGGCATCCTGGGTATGACAATAAACTACATCTGGCAGCAAGGCCTCTGATCGTGGGAAGCGGTGAGGAGCATGGAACCACCTCTTAATTGCTGTTGTTCCTAGGTCCACCCTGACCCAGGATGGTAGCACCTGTTAGGGTCCCATCTATGGGCAAGTAGTGAACCCCCAAACGGTGGTTGAAACATTATGAAAGTTTAAAAATACATTTTTATACTAATATCAGCAATAGATTTTAATAGTAAAAAAATTTCCAGAAATAGTAATAAAAAAAACCCCAAATTTCCAGCAATAGATTTTAATAGTAAAAAAATTTCCAGAAATAGTAAAAAAAAACCCCAAATTTCCAGCAATAGATTTTAATAGTAAAAAAATTTCCAGAAATAGTAAAAAAAAACCCCAAATTTCCAGCAATAGATTTTAATAGTAAAAAAATTTCCAGAAATAGTAAAAAAAAAACCCCAAATTTCCAGCAATAGATTAATAGTAAAAAATAAAAAGATTTTCAGTAAAAGGTTTTAAGAGTTAAAATAAATATATCAAAGCTCCCAAGAAAATTAAATTTTGGCTTTAAGTGACCCAAAAGAAATTGATATGCCATTAAACAAAGCAATCTTCTTTGTGAATGTGTGGCAAGAATTGTTTCAAAGAAATACCATGTGCCACAAAGGTTTCATTCTGGAACGCTTCCTGTTTCAAAAATGGTAATTTGAAATGTCTGCTAAGAACTGTCATTTAAAAAAAAAAAATTGAAATACGATCCGAGAAAAAATTATTTCTATTATGAAAATCTGTACAATTTCATGTTGAGAAAATCTTTGTTTTTTCCTTTTGCAGGAAAAATAGATATTTCAATGGCGGATATTACTAAAATAATAATGATGATGATGATGATCCCATTACCCATATTGTTTAGTCTTTCTATTATAGAAGAACAGTAATATCAAAGATGCCATTATTAAAAGTATTTAATCTTTGTATTATCGAGTACAATATCATGGCAGTGCCTGTGAAAACATCACATTTCTCATACAGATCTCTCCCACAAGCCTTTACTAAGTCCTCTCAGCACAGTTGCAGTGTAAACCACAAGTTAGCTCTGTGAGTGTTGAAGAAATATAAATATGCCTAGTCACCTTAGAAGGCAGGCATACTCAGAAATGAAACCCTTGGCATGGTAATTCACAGATAATAAAGTAAAAATGAATTTGTGGAGAGTTAATGATCATCTATGTCCTGAAGCGAAATATCATTTAAAAGTGTTTCTTACAGTTCTTTTGGGTGACCCAAAGAATTCCACTTTATTACTATCATTGTGCAAACCACTGGTAGATAAGTTATGTTTGTATGTCCGCGTAACAACTATAGGAACAGTAGGAAAAACTAAACTTTTATGAAAAATGACTACCGGTTGAAAATCGCCACTTAGAAGTTTATCACTTGTTTCCTGTATAGGGTTGAGTTTCCGGTTCCTTCTAACGTCTCCTTCAACTCTGTACTTCTGACGTCTGCACCTTAACTCTGAAATTTTATTTACTATTTATTTTTTTATTTGTCTTCCCCAACAGGAGTAGATAAGTTTGGCTATCGTCCGGTTCACACACCTCCCTTGTCTTTTGAGCAGGAATATAGGTTTATCCTTTGGTGCCTTCTAAAGATTACTTCAACTCTTGAAATTTTATTTACTGTTTATTTTTTTACTTCAATGGGAGTAGATAGGTTCGCCTATTGTCCAGTTCACACTCCTCTCCAGGTTTTTTTGAACAGGAGTAGAGGCTTATCCTTTGTTTTCTGTTTAAGATTGGGTTTCTGGTTCCTTCTAAAGTCTTCACATTCTCTTTCACTCCCAGTAGACCCTTGCATCTTAGTGACATTATCTTCTTGCTTGGGGTGAATTGAATAAAAAACTTATATATAAATGGGAAAGGCATATTCTTTATATATGAAAGATTTAATTTCATGTTTTTATCAGACGTTATTCACATAACATTACATTTGCAAAGGGGTGAATAAGGATGCGTATTTAGAAATGCCTCTTTCTTTATAGGTACCTATAAAGAAAGAGGCATTTCTAAATACGCATCCTTATTCACCCCTTTTTTATTCTTACTATTTATAGTATGTCCTCGATTATCCAGATGCGAAATGAAGAAAAAATTGTCATCATCCGATTAATTTTTCAGTTATCTGAGCTAAACCTTTTATATAATAAATGCCAATGTCAGTGTGTCACACTTTTCCAATTAAAGGGATGCAACTCTCAACAGCTCATGTCCTTTGTTAAACTTTTAAAAAGATAAGCTTAAATATTAACGGAATACTTAAATGCAGCAAACAATTTTGATTTCTTCTGTAGTTTATTGTTGCCTATTGCATCTACTCCTCCATACCTATTGTGATGAAGACCCAGTCAGGAGACCTCCACAAAGATGCTAAAATTTCCTATACTAATTTTTACCAATTCTCTCTCCCACCCCCACCCCCACACTGACACAAAAGAAAAAAAAAATCTTTTACCAAAATTTCAAACGTTCTAAAAAATCCTTCGGTCTTCCTTGTTAATAATAACATAAAGATTTTGACGATAAAACTTTGTTTTTATTAAGTTTTGGACATTTTTTTTCATCTATGTATGCTAATATTTTAGAAAATCAGTAGTGGTACATATGTAAATGCTTGTGCATTCATTCTTAGTTTGAGGAAACTCTGATGCATTCAAAATATTATCCCCTACATATTTCGTTAATATAATCCTCCCTGGTCAAGAATAGCTTTTTGATATCAGTTTTAAATGGTTTTTTTTTATCAATGATTTTCATTTTAAACGCTAAACGACGGGAAAAAGTTACAAAGGTGCACGCCAAACAGGTAAAAAAGGAGAAATTCATTTGTAGAGTAGTTTCAGTGGCTTCTCGGCCTTTTGGCTAAGATCAAAGTGTAGTATCTGTTCGCAGATTACTCGCTGAATGATCGCCTTTAGGCCGGGAGCGATCACTGATACAGGCCGGTCGCAGGGATTCGTCCCTGCGCTGGTAGTATCGGGGCTACGTCTGACTAGCTATGACAAGCTAAGACCAGCCATGACCAGCTATGACTAGCTAAGACCAGCTCTGACCAGCTTGGACAGGCTAAGACCAGCTAAAGCACTGCGGCCCGGGTGAAAGCTCGGGTCCACTCCCCCTCCCGTCCCACGTTAAACCCCGACCTTGTGTCACAACCTGACCGTGTGGGAGGTCAAGTAAATCCACGGCCTTTTGGCTAAGATCAAAGTGTAGTATCTGTTCGCAGATTACTCGCTGAATGATCGCCTTTAGGCCGGGAGCGATCACTGATACAGGCCGGACGCAGGGATTCGTCCCTGCGCTGGTAGTATCGGGGCTACGTCTGACAAGCTAAGACCAGCCATGACCAGCTATGACTAGCTAAGACCAGCTCTGACCAGCTTGGACAAGCTAAGACCAGCTAAAGCACTGCGACCCGGGTGAAAACTCGGGTCCATTCCCCCTCCCGTCCCACGTTAAACCCCGACCTTGTGTCACAACCTGACCGTGTGGGAGGTCAAGTAAATCCCCGGCCTTTTGGCTAAGATCAAAGTGTAGTATCTGTTCTCAGATTACTCGCTGAATGATCGCCTTTAGGCTGGGAGCGGTCACCGATACAGGCCGGTCGCAGGGATTCGTCCCTGCGCTGGTAGTATCATAGCTAGATTAGCTAAAGCCAAAGCTAAAGACCAGCTTGGACAAGCTATGACCAGCTAAAGCCAAAGCACTGCGGCCCGGGTGAAAACTCGGGTCCACTCCCCCTCCCGTCCCACGTTAAACCCCGACCTTGTGTCACAACCTGACCGTGTGGGAGGTCAAGTAAATCCCCGGACTTTTGGTTAAGATCAAAGTGTAGTATCTGTTCATAGCTTAATCTGATTCTCGCTTTCTTTCATTTTCTCACTGAAACCAAGTAGTGTCTCTTCCATGTGAACGAAACGGAATAGATCATTATTTTTTAGGTATTGACAGGGCGTAACAGTTGTGCAAAATAATGAGGGGTGGAACATGCACATTTATAATAGGATAAGAAAGAATGTCAGATAAAAAAAAATCCTTTAAAAAATAACAGAACTGTAAAAATATTTGAAATCTTTTATATTAAAAAATAACGGGAGAAGATGAAATAATAGAAGGTACAGTATTTGACGGCATATAAGACGCACCCCAATTTCAGCAAGGCAAATCAAGAAAAAATTAGTAAAATTATTAATAAATGGTACAGCTCAGGCTATATTTATGAGGTATTATTTTTGGTTAAACAAACCATGATTATAATTAAACGAAAAATAATAGGAAAAAAAAGAACACGACCCCATAAAAACTTTATAATATCCAAAGGTAAGAAAACAAATTAAAAATCAAGTAATTAGTACAATTGAACAAAACAGTACAGTCACCATTAAAACTTTATCCATCTTCAAATCCATAAAATTTGTTATCAAAACTCTGATACTTATTTTCAGTATTACTATCATTGTCGTTAAATAATGCGTCATCTTCCATTCCATTGAGAGCATTGCTAATGCCACACTTTTTAAAAGATTTCACAACAATTTCTGGTCTAATATTATCCCAAGCTTGCTTCACCCGTTTACAAACTTGTGCAATGCTGGGTCTTTTTATTCTTTCTGTAAGTGTAAAGGTCGTGATCAGACATTGCCATCCACATGATCCATTGCTCCTTCATGTTTAAGTCTAAGCTAATAGGAGTTGCCAGGTGGCTAATTTCGGATGACTATCGTGAATTTTAAAACTACGTATGACATATAAGACGCGGGGGGAATTTTAAAAGATATTTTTATTAAAAAAATGTTTGCCTAATATACTGTCTAATACGGTAGTTTCTTAAATTTAATACATTTAACAGTATAATAGTCCTTGAAGCATTCAGATGTACATTCTTGGCACTAAGCTGTTATCATTTTTCTCTTCGGGACATATGTCTGCAGACATGGTACTGTCTATGCTAGCTTTGTTTGGAGCCAAATACGCCAGTAAATTGATGAATTATAGTAAATAGTAACATCATGAATCCTAGAATTGCCAGTTAGTCATTTAGATTCAGATTAGGAATAAACTGTTGAAACTCCGATTCTTTAACTCAAACGGAAGTGCTCACTTCTACATGCACAGCTCATGTGGTAAAAACAGAGCTTAAACTCGTTCAGCTCCGCACACCCACTTCCGGAATACCGCCCCCAAATACTGAGAGCATAAAACATCTTTTTCTGAAAAGGGTCCATGCGGTTTTCATAGCAGCTGTTTCTGAGCCACTGACTCACTATAAAATCAACGCTGATTTCACCGACGAAGGCAGATTCGCCCCGGCTGGTAGAGATGGAAGTATAATATCCTTTCAATTCTGGATGCCATAAATATTTCGCATTAGCAATGAACTCCTATGAGAGGCAAGCTTAACTGAATGCGACAGATGGCACGACTGCCCAGGCTCTCTCAGCAGCGACACCAACATGCTTCCAGCATGCCTTCGACCAGCAACATAACCAGCAGCAACAAAGAATAAATTTTGACTACTACAATATTTCTCTCAAAAGTCTATCTCACTCAACTACATATGCGTGTTGATATTCTCTACGTGTCTATCTCGACTACTACCTTGGAACTCTCAGTCTCCAACGATCGATATACGATACACCAAAACGAGCAAACAATCAAATCTTGTAGTTGACAGGAAATAAAAACTCTTTCACTTATTTCAACCACATCTTATCTCCACTTTTTTTAAAACTCATTTCACCCCCAGCAAGCAATGAAACCGCTAGGATGCAAAGTGTTACTTAGTGTTAGAAAATATGAGAAAAAAAATTACCCTTAAAGAGAGCGGACAATAAAAGAACAAGAATTAAGAAAACATGATGACTGACATTGCATTTAGGTTTTTGAAGATCCAAGTTGGCTGGAAAGCAAGAAGCCAGAAGAGAGTTCCACAAACAAGAAGTGCGATAGAAGAAACTGTTAGCATAGAACTTACAGTTGCATCTAGCCATTTTGACTGTAAATGTATGAGACCTTGCCACCAATCTAGTACTTTGCTTAAATTCATAAAGTCTAGCTACCATAGATGAAAGTTCATCAGAACAATTACTGCAAAAGTATTTATAGAAAAGGCACAGGGAAGCCCCGTTTACGGTGGTGGGAAAGTGACTGAAGCCGAGATGCCAGGCCAGGACCAATAACATTCTTCTTTTTATTTTATCAAGAATCTCTAAATATATAGCAGGAGCACCAGACCAGATGTGGCGGCAATATTCAAAGCTAGGACAAATGGTAAACTCATTATGTAAAATAGATTCTGGCGAGAAAAAATTGTCTAGTACGAACTTTCTTAGTTGCAGAATTAGCAATTGATTCAATATAATCTTTCTACTTCATGTCAGCTGAAAGCGTTAGTTCGAGACGGCACAATGATTCACTCTCCTGGAGGTTAGCATCAGCCATGCTGACGGAAGGTGAAAAGGGTTCTCTCAGACGATTAAAAGAGAGCAGTTTTCGTTTTGGAAGCATTCAAATTAACAAGCCACTCCTTGCCCCATTTAACAACAGATTGTCGGTAATTTATGTGACCAACTGCCAAGTTTGACCATATCGAACCGATAAATAGTTGTGTCATCAGCATAGATACCGAGTTGAGAAGGTCATTTATGAAAATTAGAAACACCGTAGGTCCAACAATAGAGTCCTGGGGAACACCTGCATTTATACAAAACGATCCAGAAGAGTGTCCGTTCAAGACAATTTTCATTTCACAATTTTGTTAGCGGTAAGGCTGCCGTTGCAAGTTTAAATCATTTACTGATGATATCAGCTGATCTCCAACGAAACATCAATTAATTATGCCCGCTGTTAATGGTTAAGTTTGTTGATTTTTCGTTCATCGGCGGAAATTCATCAACAAAGGCGATCATATCCTTCTTATCGCAGGAGATGCCGGAAGGTGGAGTAATGGTTACCAACCTTGGTATATACGATTGCTACATTGATATGTCTGTTGCGAAGTGTTCAATCCTCAGCTGGTGACGGAGGTGGTTCAGTCGAAAATCAGCCATCATGACAGTGATCTTGAATGGAAGAGCAAAAATTTTTTTTTTTGTTTGTTTATTGTAATAATTTGAGAAAGCAGCAATAAAATGTAATATCTCAGAATCAACTGCTACTAAGATATTGTTTTGTTTTTTTATCGTTGTATCGTATACTTTTGCCGAAATCTAAGACTGAACCATGCATCTTCAGACTAGAAGCCAGATATTCTGCCAATGACCCAACTCGGTCATTGATAAAGTAATCGCTTAATTAAAATTACTTTTGTTTATGTAAACCTTTGTTTACACATTGACCCCTTTTCCCTTCTTTTTTTCTTCGTGGACCCCTTAATAGCTATTTGACATAAGACAACAATATTCTATTTTTCACTAATCAAAATTTTGAGGTTTTAATAATCAAAGAAATATTATATAATTAAGCTTTATTTTTAAATGAAAACTAATTTAATGCAAATAAATCATTCTACGGTTATAATAGTAATAATAAGAAGAATAATAGTAATAATAATTTTTATTGACAATATTACAATGTTTCTTCCATGGTCAATGCCATGGGGAGCAGAGCTCTTCAGGTAATTGAATTCACTGCAGCATTTATTTATGCACACTGGTTAAACATTTTAATAAACCAATCTAAGTTAAGTGTGTGATTAGAAAAAAATAGGAAGGCATATTTATTCAATAATATTCTTTATATCCAGTTCCATCGATGTTAATGATAGTCGAAGATCACCTCTTTTCACAATGTCAAGTCTATTGCAAACTTTTTATAACAGTTGAGAAACACAACTAAATCCCGATTCAACAAGATATTGGAAAAGCAATAACGTAGCAATTAATTTTAAACTTTAGATATCAAACATTCAGTGGGGGTACCTATATAAAAGCAATAAATAAATAAAGAATCATTCATATATATATGTCAATATTATAGTGTAAATTACAGTAGAAATTTAATTTTTAATAATAAAGACCATTCTGAGTTGGCTTTCTTTCATGGACCACCAAATAATCATTGTGGACGCCCAATTTGTTATATTTTGCCTATGGACCCCCAGAAATATTACTTGGACCCCTAGGTCCCATTTTGACCCCAGTTGAGAACTCATGATGTAAACAAATCGTGAGTACAAAACAAAAACTGGCAAGTTAATCTGTCGAAATATTTATGGCAGCCAGATTAAGAGAGAGATTATGATTTCATCTTGACCAATTGAGCCAATAATTAATCATCCTAATATTCTTAATGTTAATTCAACCTCATTAATTGATCCGTGGACGTCCATATTGTTGTTTACACAAAAATAGGATCCATGCAGATTAGAACTTGTATATGGTCGGTTAAAGGCGAGTCGTTTTTGCAACAGGCAAATGACAAATGATTGCCAGAACAGCCCTAATTAATATTATTTAATCCAGTGTATCACAAGCATGAACCAAACCTAAACTAACTCAGCGATCATTTATGTTACATTCATTAGGTACTTCCATTTTTTTGCGGGAAAACAGCATAGCGTAATGAAAAAGGCCACAAACTTATTAAAAATAAAATATTATCATGTAAATGTTTATGTTATTTTTAAGATGAAAAACCAAAGTATTTTTTGATTATTTAAAAAAAAATTTTTAATCATTTCTAAAACATTCAAAATTTTAGCTAAAATCGTGTTTTGTTTATGTCATCGGGGTGGCATAATAATAACATTGACTTTTTAGCGTTTTTTCCCTTGAAAACACATTAATTTGGAAATTCTTGTAAAAATCAATTAATTGTCCAATTTTTATGAAATTTTCAGCACTTATTCACAAATGAAGGAAATTATTTTTTTATTTTTATTTTTTTTTTTAGAAAGTTTTGGTAAAAAATATTTTTTTTTTACATATGTTAGCCCCCACTTAATTTCATGAAATTTCGCAAAAGACTTTCTATTTCCTAAATTTTTTTTTATTCGTTAAAAGTAGGACTCCTTGGAGAATCTAAATCGCCTAATCTTTTTTTTCAAACTTACAATATTCTAACTGAAAATCTGCTCTGAATTGAAAAATAATGAATTCAGTAAAACTGACATTATTTAATTAGAAAAGCTTTTAAATGCTTTTGTAAATAAGTTATAGTAAGGTCAAATTTTTCCGATGAATAATAAATTTTTATAAGAATTTTTTCATTTTTTTTTTTTTTAAATTTTAATTATAATATGTTATATACTAGCTTAAAAGTCGCACTCCACACAAACTTTTGAGCTAGCTCCTATAGTGGGCTAATTGGGACTAAGGCCCAAAATTAAAGCGACCACTGGTCCAGCTTAGAAAACAGCAATGATAATTTTGAATTCTCCAGTTCGCTCCATGAAACTTCGAAACCTCTCTTTAACCAATTCCAGCCAAATGTCCGATTTGGGCTGGAATTCCAATTCAGGCCGAAAACTGAGTTCTTGAAATCACAAATACCGTGGGACTTCAGTTTATTCGAGTTCTTTAAATTACAAACACTGCGTAACTTCAAAACCTCATGTCACAAAACTTCTCACTTTAACTCGGATTCCTTGGCATTTTGAAGAAATAAAATTGATTTCCTCAATTCACAAAGTTTTGGAGATATTTTAAACTGAATTTAAAACAAAAATGTTTGAATTCACAAAGTTTTTGTGTTACTTTAAACGCAATACGAATTAAAATCTTTTAAAATTAATAATCTTTTTCAGTTATTTTAAAAATCGAATTTTTAACTGTTCTCTCTTCATCCGGATACAAATCCCAATGCTGAATATTCACACGCCAGATGAAGGGTAGATGTTCAATCCCGGGATCATCTTGATTCCAAAAAGGTATAATACATCTATGTAGAGCAAGGGTGGCCCAAGTTAGAGGGGGGTTTCGGACACACGGACGGACAGACAGAATTTACTGTTTATTTATTTAGATAGAAGACTGTTTTTCGTATTGGCGCTAAAAACCATTTAGAAGAACTAGCTCAGATATGCTGCCAAATGACCTACTGCAATCATTTACAAGCAACAAATTAATTCCTTTTATGTATGTGAACAAATGGTATCCATTAAGCACAAAAACGAGAAAACCAACCCCTAAAATATTTTCGCCGAATCAGGATTAAAGGAATCATTTACATCTCACGTATTATCATGATCAGTTCCATGATGGGATGTGGTCATAGGGTTACTGCACATTTAAACACCTAAGAAGCTTCCTAGACATTTCTTGGCTGCATGCCAAAATTTAGGTTGAATGTCGAAGAGGTATTTATGCATGCAGGGTCTATCATTTCCCCGGTCAAACCACAACTGATGTCTTCCAACTTGAAAGTTCGCCATGTTCAGGGACTTCTGGGCACTGATTCTATGGTGTGTATGTGCGTGTGTAGAGGGTTGGGAGAAGCTTTCCTCTTGATTGTTTCCCTTCACCCAGCCTTGCCGGGAAATCACTTCACTGGCTGCAGACATAGCTACCCCATTGTGCTAGGTAGCTGTTGACCCAAAAAAAAAAAAAAAAAAGGTCCATCCTTTTCCTGATTCCCTCCTCTCGTGGAGCACATCAGTCAGTTATGTGCCATGTGTGATATACACTTAGGCGATCATGTACCTAAAGATACATGACTGACGCGGCAGATTTTTTCTGCAGTAGACCAGTTGCCATCCAAGGCTATAGAACCCGGTCTGTCCTGCTATTTACCCATAGCTGGGGGGAGAAGGGGATTCATACCTTTCCCATGGGTATTAGCACGTAAATGAATATAATGGATTCAAGTGGAATTTGAACTCGGTCCTCCGATTTCTCAATCCGAGTCACTATCGTTTTGGTTATGATATGAACAAAATATTTGTATTTGATTGATTTTTTTACAGCTTATCAACCCATTACAGAAAATATTTTTAGATAGTAAGAATTTTTTTTTTTTGAGATGGTTTTAGTGATACAATTCTTACTAATTAACCGATGGTTTGGCAGGGGAGAAGAGGCGGATTCATACCTTTCCCAAGGTTATTTGCCTCTAAGTGAACATAATGAACCCAACAGGAATTGGAACTTTGCTCTCCGATCAACAATTCGAAGGCTTTACCCCATTACACTACCAACACACTCAAGCTTACAGCATCCGATATCCTCAAGTGGTCAGTCATTTAGGTATTGACCAGATTTAACACAGCTTAAATTCGGTGATCGTACAAGAACTGATGTTTCAGTGTGATGTAGCTGTAATCCCATATTTGTAATTGGTAGCAAATGCAAATAGACAAAGTTTTCAGGTTTCTGTCTCAAGGAATTTGGAGAATGAGAGATTGTGGCATTTATAGCTTTGCTGTCATGGTGGGTGAGTTTGGCTGAAATTTTCCAAGAGACATTACTTTCTCAAGTCAATCATGATATTCCTTTGCAAGTATATGTAGCTTTGAAATCACAGGGATCCCACTACCACTTCTCTTAAACAGTAACTGCTCCCACCAGCTACTAGATTACCATTTAAATAAAAATAAAAGAGGCATTCTGTTGGAAGGAAACATAAAGGGAGATAACTCCAAAGTATTGTAAGAGTTATCCCACTTGCTTTGGACATCGTGATGTCAGACGTCACGTGTGGCAATACAGAGAGATCCAAGATGGCGGACTACACCGGGACACGTGTGGCAACGTCTCTCCATATTTCACTAATTCTTTTGTAGAGTAGTATTAACTCAGTTTATCTAGTAATTAATAAAATGCTGTAAACCTAAAAACGTTCTTGGTAATTATTTCCAATCAACAAATGCATTGCTCGGTCCTCAGAACTCACACAAACATAACACATTCAAATATATTTCACACTGTTCCCCTAAATCATATTACGTGTCTGTGAACTATTCTTGCTGATTTATTTTGAATGCTTTGTGACCCAAATATACTTAAGAAACAGGCTCCGAATTTAAACTTCATTAATACTTTAGTGAACCATGCCATCTGACTCATGTCTGTCAACTCCTTGAATCTAGTGCAGCATTTCCTAGCTGGGGTTCTCCGGAACCCTAAGGTTCCGCAAAAGTTCCCCAAAGGTTCTGCGAGAACAGGTGAGATAAGCTATATGAATGAATTTTATTTAGCATTGCCGAAAAACTCGACAAAAATGTATTCATTTTTCCTTAAACGAGTTATTCAAAAATATATACTATGGTATTTACCATTTGAATTACAATGAAAATAAAATGAGAACGATATGGTATATAATTTTGTTTCTGTGCTGGGGTTCCTTGAGCACATGTAATTTATTTTAAGGGTTATGCAAGGGTAAAAAGGTCGAGAAACGCTGCTATACATCAATTACAACTGAGTAGTGAATTCGAGCCTCACTAGATGCCGCTTACTTTCAGACTTGTGCGCATCTAAGCTACGATTAGAAACTAATTTGGACACTTTGAGATGGTGCAATGTTTAGCAAGTTTGTCCCTCTGGATCAGCATTTCTCAACTGGAGTTCCCCGGAACCCCAAGGTTCCGCAAGATGAAGTATTATAAACAAACAGTATGAATTTTATTTAGCATTACCGAAAAATTTGACAAAGAAGTATTCATTTTTCCTTAAACCAGTTATTCAAAAATATATATACTATATTTACTGCATGAAAAAGATCTGCTATATAATTTTGTTTTTGTGTAGGGGTTCCTCGAGACATGTAATTTATTTTAAGGGGTTACTCAAGGGTAAAAAGTTTGAGAAACACTGATCTAGGGGAAGAAGCAAAATGGTCTTAATGTCCAAATATTACTCAGTTTTAATGTTTTCCCTTATTTCTGACAGTTTCAAAATGCATGCTTCCATTATTGAATAAAATTAATTTTCTGAATTGATTTTTACACTTTATGTGGCAGGGGGCAATATCCCCCCGAAATAATAATAATGATAATAAAGGAGAATATGCTGGAAACAGGGGAAAAAAAGGCATTTTCAAAAGAACCAAGATGTTAAGAATGCTGTAAAGACTCTGAGATGTAAATGTTACAGATTTTATTTAGAAAACGAAATACAATCTTTTTTTTCTCTTTCAGTGTACAAAAGATATCAGATTATTAAGAGAAAATAGAATTCAGAATGTCTTGATCTAAAGGTTAATTTTATCGATAACAAGACAGCATGAATCTATGTAAAGTTTACAAAAATTGCTCAGATCTATTAATAGATAAACTTAGAACAATGGCAATACAGTCAAGGTACTGAAAGTTGAAACAAGCGTGAAGCTTTAATTTAAAAGTGTGCCTGGAAATTGGTTGATTATATTCCTAATAAAAGTAGGTCAGTATGTTTGCACCAGAAAAACAAATATGTCACCAGTTCTCTATATAAAGAGGCGAGCCAACCGGAAGAGCAGAGCCGACTTGGGTTGAGAGCAGGTTGAGCAGAGTTGGGTTACAGTGAGGAAATGACGTCAGAGATTGGAACAAAGCATCCGCTAACATGTCCTGTTGATATAAGAACCACTGCTCCTGCTACCACTAATATTACTAATACCATTACTACTACGGAGGATGGGAGCATTGTAGTAGTCGCGCTAAGACTGATCAAAAAGGGTTAAAACGAAGCCACCCCTCTCCTTTAACAAAATTACACAAAGTATTTTTTTTGTTTTGTTGATCATCGTTCATATACAAGAGAATTCAACTTTTTGCCACAAGAATTGTATTATTATATGTATTGTTGATGTTATATATAACAAAAACTTTTGTCCCTTTAAAATCGGATCGACTTGACCATATTTATTTGCTGTTAACCCAATTCTCACCTGACAAGCTTGCAGGCAGACCAATGGAGAGCTTTCGGAATTCTACAACCCGATAAATAGATGAACTTAGAACAAAGGCAATACGGTCAGGGTACTGAAAGATGAAACAAGTGTGAAGTTTTAATTTAGAAGTGTGTCGGGAAATGGGTCGATCCCGTTCCTAATAAAAGTAGGTCAGTATGTTTGCACTAGAAAAACAAATACGTCACCAGTTCTCTATATAAAGAGGCGAGCCAACCGGAAGAGCAGAGCAGAGTTGGTTTAGAACTTGCCAGGATCAAAAAATCATAATGTGGTTGGTGAGTGGAATCGAATCGCCATTTGAAACTGGAGACTTAGATCTAACTTGTAATACTGGACTAAACAGGACCAACGGCTGGTCTTGTGGATGACATTAGCCCAGTGGGGTTAGGATATGGTGTCACATGGACGCCTTGACCAGAGACTGCATTATAACTGTCACCGTGCAAGAGGATCGGCATTACATTTATGGTTCAGCTAGATGCATAAAAAAAACAAAACAAAAAAAAACTATATTATGGGAAAAATGACAGGTTTGACAGAGTGAAGGCAGACTATTTAGGGGAGAAACCATTCATATTACATTTTTATTTTTTTTGTAACTTTTAGATGAAGCAATTTCCCTATTATTACTATTTTTATTCTATCTTATTGTTTTTAGTTGAAGCATTTAACTATTATAATACTAGTTTTACTCTATGTTTATTAGTGTTGATTATTGTAAGAAACCTTTCTACAATTATTATTTATTTTGCCAATTTTTATCTCCATCTTGTTAGCATTCGTTCCTGGAGGAAGCCTTTCTACAATTATTATTTATTTCACTAGTTTCATTCCATCTTGTTATTGTTGCTTTCTGAATGACGTAAGAAAAGAGCAAGCAACCTACTTAATGAGTTTGATTAAACAGATCGCAGATCAAGTTTTGCAGACACAGGTATCATAAAAGAGCAAGAATTAGGATAGAAAGTTGTGGAGGGCTATAAATGCCTACGTCATGAATTATGTTAGAGAGAGAGAACATTATAGAAAAATAAACATCTCCTGATCACTTAAGGACCAAAAGACTGATGCTAACTTTTTATACGAATTTCTTTGATAAATTATGGCATACTAAAGAATCCACATATGTTTAACCTATGTGCCCACAAAAGAAAAAAAAAAATGGACTTACAAAAGGACAGTTGTTCTCTTGACACAGCTATTACTGTATATGCTTTTGACTCCCTCAGAAATACTTACTGTTTTAAAAAGCAATGATTAGAATTTTAATAAAACCCGAACATCTGAAAGCGGATTTATACATCATCTTTATTCTTGAGAAATGACAGCAAAGATGTTAAACACTATTAAACTGAAAGTGAAAGAAACTGGGAAAATGTTGTTGCAATTTTTAATCTTCATGCCTGAATAAAAAAAAAAATAACGGTGTATCAAAATGACAGTTGTTCTCTTGACATCACTGTTGCAGCATAGATTTTTGACACCCTTGGCAGCCCGTCCTGGGTATGACGATAAACTACATCCAACAGTAAGGCCTCTTTTTGGGAGGTTTTGAGGAGTGTGGAATGGCCTCTTAATTGCTGTTATTCCTGGGTCCACCCTGACCCGGGGTGGTAGCACCCATTAGGGTCCCAGCTATGGGTAAATAGCTTCCCCCCTCCCTCGAACCAGAGTAGGATAAATGGGAAAGAATAAGAATGAGTCTTGGTAACAATTATAATGCCAGCAATACCAACTGTAATATTTATAAACCTCATTCAAAAAAAAAAAAAAAGATGTTCAAAAACTAAAATTCCCTTCAATGGAGCCACCCGTTTGCCGTAGGTGGCAACCCGTGATGCCTGGGGACGGAGTCCTGGTGACTGAGTGGCTCCTGATCTGGTATAAGATGATCAGGAGTTTTCACAACATGTCACTTTGGTCCCTACCTGGGATAGACGGGCGGATGGAATAGCCCAATCCATTCCAATCGGCTAGTCAATTAGTGGCAAGGGCTAGTTGGGATGAGAGATAATGGATCCGACATGGCCGTGATACCTAACATCTTTCTATACTTGGGTAGATATGATGGGGATGTGCGGGTGCTTGTATCCCCTCTCATCCCTGCTATACTGTCTGTGTAGCCCTGGCGGATCAGGGCGAATGGGATTAGTCCCCCCTGATAGCGTCCCTTAAGAAGGAACTCCGAGGTGGGTGGGGAGCACAGACAGCAAATTCAAAAAGAAAAAATAAATGGCTAATTCTCACAAACGAACCAAGAGACAAATGGAGTCCTCAGAAACGGAAAGTGAAAATGAAAGAGAAACTAACCTTTTTCCAACATTTATTGTCATAGAAGCAGTAGAGGAAGACATAACAAAGGTATCTCCTTTTAGGTTACAAAAGGTGATTTCAGAATTGATAAATCCTCAATCCGTTAAAAAAATAAGAAAAAACAAGACACTATTAATACAAGTGAAAACTAAAAACGATGCTGAAAGACTACTAAAAGTCAAACAAATTAACAACATAAAGGTAAAAGCTTACCTCCATCAATTTCTGAATTCAGCTAAAGGTGTAATAAAAAGCCCAGAACTATCACTTTGTACTTTAACAGAAATTGAAAACGATGACTCACTAAAAAATCAAGGAATAACAAATGTGAAAAGAATTCAAATAAATAAAAACGATAAAGTAATAAATACAAATACATACATTCTAACATTCAACAAACCAATTCTGCCAAAAGAGATAAAGATAGGATACTCAATAGCCAAGGTAGAGCCTTACACCCCAAACCCTCGGAGATGCCATAATTGTCAAAAGTTTGGCCATCTTCAAAATAGTTGTAATAGAACATCAGTCTGTAGAAGATGTGGGGAAACCGAGACTGAACATGAGTCACCTTGTGTAAGACCTCTTTCATGTCCAAACTGTAACGAAAGACACACAGCAGACTCCAAAGAGTGTAACATTTGGAAAAAAGAAATAATTAAAAGGAAATGCACACTAAACATCTCATTTATAGAAGCCAGAAGACAGGTAGAATCAGATTCACACCAAATGTCTTATGCTAATATTGCAAAAATGACCAGTCAACAAAAAGTCATCCCAGGAGACAATACATTAAGAAACCAAGATCTGATAACTCTTATCAGTGAACTAAAGTGTTTAATCGAACTTCTAAAAGGTACTTTATCAGGCATAAAGCAATCTACCATAGATAATACAAATCCTACTCCATCAACCGCAAACAAAAATGACTCTACATATACAAATCTATTAAAACTGAAATATCCAAAGGAAAGAGAAACAATCCAAGAAATCGAAACATTGAAGCCTTCTCAAGAGAAGGAAAAGATAAAAAATAACTCAACGGTTATCAAAGACACAAGGAAAATGGACATAGAGGAACAAAACTCTAGCTCATTACAAACAAGAGAAAGGTCATCATCTAGACAAAGATCTTTAAAAGAACCGAATGAAAAAACTAAGGAAGCAAAATCAAACAAGAAAGTAGAAACAAAAGAAGTTCAAAGAACTAAACATAAAAAGAAACAAAATGCCAATAGTCTGGAGAGTATAGAAATTATGGATACTTCACCCACATAAAAAAATACACAATTTATAATACATAATCAAGATGCTAAACATTATTCAATGGAATTGTAGAGGATTAAAGGCAAACTTAAACGATCTACTCTTACTTATAACAAATTATCAACCCATGGTCATTTGTCTACAAGAAACCTCCTTAAAAGCAAATGATAAAATAAAAATAAAAGATTACTCCCAATATAATTATATACATGAAGCTCAACAGAGGGCATCTGGAGGTGTATCAATTCTAATAAGAAATGACATCCCTCAAAGGAAAATACCACTAGAAACCAAGCTTCAAGCAGTAGCTGTAAAAGCTACCCTACATAGAACTTTAAACATTTGTTCTATTTACATTCCTCCGCATGAGCCTATAGAAGAAACTACCTTAAATAAACTAATAGAACAATTACCAAGGCCATTCCTATTATTAGGGGACTTTAACAGTCACAATATTATATGGGGTTCTAAGAACACGAACAAAAAAGGGAAAAACCTGGAAAATGTTATTAACAATTTATGCCTTCTAAATGACAAGTCTAATACGTATTTACATCCAGCATTCGGTATATACTCAGCAATTGACCTGTCACTATGTGACCCTGTTATATTTATGGATTACAATTGGAAAGTTCTCGATGACTCATGGGGTAGTGATCACTACCCAATAATTTTAAATACTTCAGAAGCTATGGAAATCCATCTACCCAGATGGAAACTGAACAAAGTGGATTGGAATGAATATAAAATCATCAGTGGAAGACCGGCAATTGTTAGAAAGATAAGGAAAGAGGAGGTGGTTCTAACCAGACTCCGTATTGGACATACTTACATAACCCACCAACATATTCTAAAAAATGAGGAATCTCCAATATGTGTCCCATGCCAGGAAGTTTGTACAGTCAAACACATCCTAATAAATTGCCATTATCTCCGACAAATCCGTAGTAAACACTACAAATCTGATAACCTAAAAGATCTTTTTGAAAATAATAACCCAAGTAAGATCATCAATTTCATTAAAGAAATTGGGATCGTCAGAAAAATTTAAAAAAAAAAAAAGTTTACTAAATTGGTTTCCTTACCTGGACTAGTAAACTAAATTGAAAGGAATAAGTTTCTCCAACTTCTGATCTTAGAAGAAAGTGATTATCAACAACATTTAGCTCTCATTAAAGCCCCTCTTTATAGGACAAACAGATGAAAACTGCTCTGCAAAATGATTTCTAGTAATGAAGACTTACTCTCTTCATATGAATCTCTCAGAAAAACTTGTAGGCATTAAATAACCTTTGTGGGTTGATATGCGATTAATTTCTAATAATAATAATAACCCTTGGTAGCATTTATTTATGAGATTATAAAAATATGTGAACCAAGTACAATGAGATATTATTTACCTTTTAAAAAGATTTACCATTTTATAAACAAATAAATTTTAAAAGAAATCTTTTTATTCAAATATTTATGAAAAAAAATGACTAAATTATCAATGATATAGCAATATTCATTATTTACCATTTTCATTAGACTGATGAGATGTTTATGGGATTACATATGTGCATGAAGGAGAGGAAGATGTTGAAATTTTAAATTTAAATTTGTTTTTAAAAATATGTTTTTGGTATGTGGTCTAGCTGTAACACTATTTGGGTTGCTGGTGATTAATAATAAAACCTTGGAAAATAAGCATTACATATTGCATGTAAAAATGGAAAGGAGAAGGACTTTTACAAACATTACGTATTGCATGTAAGGAGGAAAAGGGGAGGACATTTATAGATACTGCATGAAAATCAACCCTTTTCTTTATTACTACTGCATAAACTAATATGCATGACAAATAGTGTATTAGCAGATTTGGGAATTTGAGATGTCATTTACCCATAAATGACAAGAAGGGTAAGGGAGAGATGTAACACTATTTGGGTTGCTGGTAGTTAATAAAGGCTTGAATATCAACGAAAACAAGATATTGATGAATAAACTACCATGGAAAGGGTTAAATGAATGATACACTGATAACAATTGATTCCCAGAGAATTGAGGTTTTAAAAATGAACCAAATGACCGGCTGAGAGCAATGCTTGGTTTTTACGATGAGCCAAGTGTTGACAGTATTTGACAGACAACGCCTGTGAAATTGACACGAGGAGAATTGGATTAAATGCCAGTTACAAATAAAATCTTTTTGCAGAGCTGTCAGGATTGAAAACAATAAGCTAAACACCTGTGATATGTTGACCGTAGGCCGAATGAATTGTCACCATTATGTGAGCTGCAAAAGCTTCCCTGGGAAAGTGCCTCTTGGGTCAAAGGCAAGAAAGCCAATTGTTTGTGTCAATTCACTTATGAGGTGATAGAATTTGGAACAATAATTTTTTTTTTTAATTAGTCTTTGACCGAATAGTGGAAGTGACAGGTGCAGAAGAGCAATCACTGAAGGGTAGCAGGCACAGACGAGACATTAAGGAGGTTGGAGGAGCTGCCAATGCCCACTGGAGAGCACTGGTGGGAGATAAGAAAAAAGTAGAAGTAACCAGGCAGAGTGATGCCTGCGCCCATCTCCCATAAGAGAAGGGGAATTCCCCAAAATTATGAAGTAATTTAATTTCTCAGGACCAAAAACAATAGAGATGACAGGTGGATGAAATACCAATTCCCACCCTCCAAATACATCTCCCCCCTACACCAGTTTTGTTTTGGCAGACAACAATGGACTCTTGTTGGAAATCAGGGGATTCACCGAAACCCAAACTACATCTTGCCCTGCACCAGTTTCTAGTTGGAGTCGATAAATACAAACGTGCAAAGCAAATTTAGACAGTTTGAGAGTTAAGAGACAGAAGTGGCGGAGGTCACTGAGATTCCACGACTTCTGCCAATCATGAGAACCTCTGACATCAGCCTTGAGCCAAACTAACCAAATAGGTAAAACAAATTTTGCTAACTCTGCAAGCCAAAACTTACCAGCTTACCTGTGTTGAGTCCGATTTAAGAAGGGGTTGGGTCAACAAACACCTTTATGCTAACACCTAGACCCTGTAACAGAGAGACATACACACACACACCCACATGTATGCACACACGCAAATATAACTTTTATTGACTGGAAATAGAAATAGTGTGTATATCTCAAAGTACAATTTGAGTTAAGATGTTTGTTTACCGATGAGAAACACGATCTCAGGGCAGGAGGCGATGTTTTAAACCTGGGTCACTAGTAAACAATGGGGATGGGCGAGATACTTGGTTTTGTTTAACAGTATTTGTTTTGATTAAAAGGTTGAATCAATGTTTAGATATCCCAAAGTATAATTTTGGTGAAGCGAGAAGAACTCGTGATTGAGATAAGGTAAATAATAGGAGAATAGGTTTACATGTCAAGGGATAGTTTTTGGCACTTTGGAAATCGCATGATTAGTTGAGGCTCGTGGTAGCTGCGTGCCGGGCCAAGGGATAATTGTGATCAGCTGATCCTTTTTCTATATTAATTCGAGATTTTGCTAATAAGGAAGAATCAGGGGAAAGAGACTGTCGTTGAGAGAGTCGTGAGACTGCCATTGCAGTGAGTCGAGAGATTTGCAGGAGAATTTTGGAAGAGAGAAAGAAGACTGCCCCCTGTTCTGAGAAGTATTAGTCATAAACCTACCCCAGGCGATTCAATACACGTTTATCACACACAAACCCTCTCTGTTGGGAATTCGCTGGATGCATCTTGTCTTTTTCTTTTTTTCTTCATTTATGTTAAATGTTTTTATTCTCCTTGTAACCTCTGTTCTGATGTTATTTTCTTATATCAACGACGTCAATATTTCCCCCATTGTTGTCCGGCTTCTGCAGATATTATTTCTTGTTTGATTTTGCCACAATCTAATCTTCCTAGCGCCAACTCTCACAGCCGTGTCCACATCCCCAGTCGACGTGAACGTATGGACAACACCCCGCTTCCTGGATCTAAAAACTAACACAGCGTGGGCAGCGAGCGAGACTTGACCAGTTGACCAATCGAAATAATCTACAGGTACTCAGGGAGCGTATGGCCAGTTACCCCTAAGTTCGGTTTGGACCGAGTGGACACTTCAACCCAAAGAGGAAGACGCCGGAGGTTGAGGGGCTGGGGACGAAGTGTTAGACCCTAACAACTACTAACAAACCATTGTATGCAGTATTCGATATAAAAATAGTAAATATTTTTTTTATATATATTTTGTGTGCTGTTTTTTTTCTCCTATATTACTGTAGCACTTCCCCCCGACTTGGACCAGCCCAACACAAGGATACCTGTGACGAATCAATCTTGGCCTCCTTATAATCAATCAGTCACAACATTGGATAGGGTAGGGCAAGATTGAAGAGATCACTCTATTGATCAGCCATGGTGCTGGACGTCTTGGATGACCGGGGAGGATATAAAGTTAAAGTCGGTTCCTGTGAACTATACTCGTCTGACTCTGAGGCCGTTACAACTGGAACCTATGTGACCACGGGATTTGACCATGGGCTGACGAAGAACATTACATTTGGTGCCATGGTAAACCAGGATTCCCCCCAGGCTGACTATGACGAAGGGGTTACATTTGGTGCCAGTGACCATCGGATTCACCCTGGGTTGACTACAACCAACCCAAGAATACAGTCAACAGAAGGGAGAGAGACAAGAAAGGAGTGAGAACCAATGGACTTTGGTCATTTTGACCATACGGTTCTGATAATACACTCCGCAATTTTTTTCATTCATCTCTCGATAAACTGACAATGTCCCAAGAACAAGTGACAGTTGACCAATCGAAATAATCTTTTCGGTTTTCCCCTGAAATTTCTTGATTTTTGTTGTTGCGTCTCGCCAAAACAATTTTCTGTTTTATTTTCATTTTCCGATTTCTCTTAATTTGAATCGATTTGCTTAGTATGAGTGACCATGGGTCAGAGAGTATTGGGGTGGTAGAGGTTGAGGACGAAATGGCAGGGCAACATCCCCCTCAAATGGCTTGAGGGGGATATTGGGAGGTCCCCGGGATTCAACTTTGGGGGGGAGGCGAAAGAAATAAAAGATTGGCTCTTGTCAATCGATAAAACTAAAATCATTTATGGTCTCAACTGGTTGAGGCAGACATGTCAGACCAGTCATCATGACGGCCATAGGGCAGTGGATGGTCCAACAAGGTGGGGATTACGACGAGCTGAGATGCACCATGTACAGTTGTCGTGGGCATAAGGCAAGGTGGTGTGAGATAAAGAAAGAACCACCAGATTCCCCCGTTACAAGAACCTGCCCCTGGAGAACAGAACCAGGGGAACATCAAAGGCCCGAAGTGGGTGGGTGAACCAGTTAAAAGGAACAGTACAGTAGAAAGATGCGGGTTGGCCATTTTGCTGCCAACTGCCCCTATAGAAATAAGCCGGGTAAACTTTGGGAGAGCTGCCTGGGTGCACCCCAGCATAGAATAAGACAGCCATGGACCCTGTGCTGCAGTGATGAAGAGTCATTGTTGTCAGAACCCATATCTGAATGCACAGAGGGACATCGCTCCAGAGGGGGGGTATCCAGGGTGTTTTCCTTGCTGCCCCAAGAGGAGGAACTTTCCTGTGGTAAAGGGAAAGTCAATGTCAAGGCCTTGATAGACATGGGTGTGTCGGTGTCCTTAATAGGAGAGGACCAGTTCAAAAGCCTGAAGCTGCAGGGTGGGTTAAGGAGACCTGATATAGAAATTGATCAGGTGAACGGGAAGTCAATGAAGATAACAGGAATGGTAAAACTCCTGGTGAAAGTAGGCGGGACAACTAGCATACACAAATTCTATGTGGTCTTGGATTTCTCTGGGGAGATGACCCAGGGTGGAGATTGGTTGCATCAACAGGGGGAAAAGGTGAAGTTCAACTCCACAGTATTGACTGTCAATAGTGTGGAGGTGCCATTGGGAAGGGACCTGGATAGGTCAGCGTCAGTAGTGGTTGACAAGGACATTAAATTACTACTAAGGACAGCGGTATCAGGTAGGGGTAGGATGGTGTCAAGGGAAGGAGAAGGAGTTTTCATGGTGGACATGGCAGAGGTAATACTTATGTTGGCTAATCAGGCTGATTGGAGAATAAGTGAGCCTAAGAAAAAAAGGGCCAAGACAAAGAAAGAAACCCTTGTGGAGCCAGAAGAGATGGAGACAGACAAAGATTCTGGGGAGGAAGAAGGAAGGGAGATAAGTCATCAACCAGTAGAAATTTGACAGCCATCCAGGTGGGTCGACTTACGTGCCATCACGGGGCCCATCAACGGTGGCCAGAGGCGTTCATTTGTTGACAAAGGTGTTACATAGCTGATTCCATTTAGTTTCTTTTTCTTATGTCTTTATCACTTTTGTTATTAAATATTATAAAATTCACTAAAGTTTTTTTCATAGTTATTTATAACTAATAACTTATTAAAATTCTAATCATTACTTTTTAAAACAATAAGCATTGCCAAGGGAATGAAGGGTGTTTACAATAATAGCAAACTGTCCTTTTGAAACACTGTTTTTTTGTGGGCACAAAGGTTAAACATTGCTGAAAACATTTATTCACAAATGCTAAGAAATAAATCTTAAATTGAAATACTAAGAGTCTCTATAAAAAGATCAGAAGAAAACCGCTGCATAAATACCACATTTTAATGGCAGTTTGTTGGAAGGTTGTTATATGACTCTTCCAGATAAACTTAAAAGCACTGAAAGGGGTTTTTCTCCACTAGAGATTTTCATATGTACCTTCAATAAAGAAAGTGAAGAAACAGCTTTTTTCAAATTCTTTGTAGCAATTCATTTTCTTCTGTAAATGTTCTCATGTGAATCTTTAAAATACCCTTGTGGGAAAAAGCTCTTCCAGATATTTTGTAGCAAACAAGATTTTCCACCTGTCTTTAAATAGTCTGGAAAGAAAATGCCTTGCCACACACTTCACAGTCAAAAGATTTTTCTCCTGTATGCATTTTAACGTGCTTTTTAATGACTTGGAAAAGAATGCTTTTTGCATACATCATAGTGAACTGTACACATTCTAATGTGTTTTTAAACTGTGAATATATACAGAAGCCTTTTTCTATAATTGACAACAGAAAGACTTTTCTCCACCTGTTATCAAAGAGGAAACTTTACTACATACTTCATAGAGAAAAGGATTTTCTGCACTATGTTATCATGTAGCTCTATGTCTGTAGGTAGATATATGATAGGACTCATTAAATTCTTTATAAATAAAGGGTTTCTCACCTGTGTATGTTCTTATAAGGGTTTGTAAGCTAAATTTATAGGATAAGGCTTTTCCATATTACTCACAGTTAAAACTTTTTTGCCCTGTAGGAATGTTCATATGATATTTTAAAATAAATCTGAGGTTTTCCAACACACAAAAACAGTTAAAAAGATTCTTCAGTGTGAGAGGCAACATGTCTTTTCAACTGAAAATATGTCCGGAAAGCCATATCACACAATTGACAATGAAAAGATTTCTCTTCTGAGTGTATTTTTTTATGACTTTTTAATGTAGACATTTGTGAAAATGACCTTCCACATTCATCACAATGAAAAGGCTTTTCTCCTGTATGTATCCGCATATGTTTTTTTAGAACAAATGTATGAGAAAAAGCTTTTCCGCACACCTCACAGAGAAAAGGTTTTTCTTTGGTGTGTGTTTTCATGTGACTATCTAAATGAGACCTTGTATAGAAACCTTTCCTACACACCTCACAGTGAAAAGACGGCTGTTCATGGGCTGTGATGTGGCTTTTCAGTTGGGAATATGTGTTGAAACCTTTGCTACACACCTTACAAATGAAATGTTTTTCATCTGTGTGTGTATTCATGTGAGCTCTCAGGGATGCCTTGAGTGGGAATGATTTTCCACATTCTTTGCAGTAAAAGAGTTTCTCTCCTGTATGGAATTTCATGTGTGTTTGCAAGTTTCGGTTTTGAGAGAAATTTTTTCCACATACTTCACAGTGAAATGGCTTGCCTCCAATATGCGTCCTCAGGTGGGCCTGTAAAACATCTTTTCGGGAGAATAATTCACCACACTCTTTGCAGCTGAAGGGCTTTTCTCCCGTATGTATTCGCATGTGAATTTTCAAGTCAAACTTGCGAGATAAGACCTTGCCGCACTCTTCACAGCGAAAAGCTGTTGCTTTGGTATGGGCTCTCTTGTGGGTCTGCAAGTCAACATTCCGAGAGAAAACTTCCTCGCATACATCACAGTGAAAAGGTTTTTCACCCGAGTGTATTCCCATACCACTTTTTACAGCTGAACTGGCATTGGAATCCATCTTTATATACATTGGGAAGAAGATTGGATTTGTTGCGGAATTTCACATTGGGAATCTGGAAATAAAAGTTTTAAAATAAGTTTTCTTATACTATGTGTATGATATAGAATTTTTCTTTGTTTTAATCATTTCCCCCCGAGCAAGGCAATAAAGCCACTAAGATGCAAGGGATTACTGAATATGAGAAACAGTAAAAACATTATCAAGGAGAGAGAACAATAAAAGAATAGCAATTAAGAAGATAACAATTGGTCTTTAAAAATTTCTGTGCAAAGTTAACCGGAAAGCAAGAAGACAGAAGAGATTTTCATAAGTGAGAAGTCTGATAGAAGAAACTGTTAGCATAGAACTTATGGTTACATCTAGCCATTTCAATTGTTTTATTTTATGTACTATTGGTATGTTTTTCTAACTAGGATCCAAATCATAATTTTTTTTTATAGCCATCTGTCACTTTCATTATTGTGAACTAAAATTGTTTTTACATTTTTGTAAGTAGCAAAGTAATCGTTCTAAGTGGTGCTGTTAATCAAAATAAGTACAGCATAATTTGCTGCATTTTAATAACAAATATATTACATACTATTTAGGTGTTAGATTATTTATTTACCATTTTGTATTTACGAGATTATAAAAATAGCAAACCAACCATAATGAAATATATATTATTTACTATTTTATAAAAAAATAAATATGAAAAATATTTTTATTCAAAAATGTACAAAAATGAAATGCACTCTTTCAAAATCTATAATTACAATTACTCATTGTGCTTATTTTTGCAAACAGACATTTTTATAAATTTCAGAATAAAACAATTTCTTTTAATATTTCTTTCTTTGCAAAATGGTAAATGATAAATATTGTAGTGTAGTTGGTTTACATAATTTTTATAAACTTTTAAATATAAAAATTGTTCTTGGTTCCATATGTGATGAGAAACAAGAGGCTTGTAAAATATTTAAAAGTAGAAGAGTGGACAATTCTGACAAACTTAGCAACCAAAAAAAAATATATTGTTCTACCCACCAACCTTCACAACTACAACAGACGAGAGTTTATCTTAGCGTAAAATAAAATTTGTTACAGCCACGCCTAAAATGATACTTAAGACTTAATACAAAACAAAGTAATAAACTAAAACTTGAAGGAGGAATTTATTCTATCACTGGTAATAATTGCCACAAGGAATACATAGGAATTTATTCTATCACTGGTAATAATTGCCACAAGGAATACATAGGAATTTATTCTATCACTGGTAATAATTGCCACAAGGAATACATAGGAATTTATTCTATCACTGGTAATAATTGCCACAAGGAATACATAGGAATTTATTCTATCACTGGTAATAATTGCCACAAGGAATACATAGGAATTTATTCTATCACTGGTAATAATTGCCACAAGGAATACATAGGAATTTATTCTATCACTGGTAATAATTGCCACAAGGAATACATAGGAATTTATTCTATCACTGGTAATAATTGCCACAAGGAATACATAGGAATTTATTCTATCACTGGTAATAATTGCCACAAGGAATACATAGGAATTTATTCTATCACTGGTAATAATTGCCACAAGGAATACATAGGAATTTATTCTATCACTGGTAATAATTGCCACAAGGAATACATAGGAATTTATTCTATCACTGGTAATAATTGCCACAAGGAATACATAGGAATTTATTCTATCACTGGTAATAATTGCCACAAGGAATACATAGGAATTTATTCTATCACTGGTAATAATTGCCACAAGGAATACATAGGAATTTATTCTATCACTGGTAATAATTGCCACAAGGAATACATAGGAATTTATTCTATCACTGGTAATAATTGCCACAAGGAATACATAGGAATTTAAATAAAAGATTACATAAACACAAAACGGATCTTTTACAAAACAAGCTTAATACATTAGAAAGTGGTTTAATCAACCACAGTAAAGTTGCATCCAAATCCTTACATCTCACCTTTCTTGGCAGATCTTCAATTATCACAATGCGAGATATTTAATAACAAAAGTGATAAAGACATAAGCAAAAAGAGATTAAATGAAACCGGATAGACTGCATATCCAAAATATTAACTTTAATTTAAAATTAAAATTTCAGTGTCCCCTCTCCTTCATGCACATGTGTAATCACATCACATTATTCTAATGAAAAAAAAAAAAAGGACAAAATGTGTAACACGAAAAATTTTTTCCCCACTTTGCCATGGACTTTGCTCAAATCTTGTAAATGAACAATCTAATAAATAGTGCTTAATATTTTTGTTGTCAATTTTTAAGAACAATGAAAATATAGAATTCCCCTTTCATATGTTTGGGTTTTATTAAAATTCTAAATCTAGTTTTTAAAACAAACAACACTGCCGAGGGAGTCAAAAGAAAATACAGTAATAGCTGTGTCAAGAGAAAAACCATCTCTTTGACACACCATTTTTTGTGGGTATTAAGGTTAAACTTTACCACATAGTCTTTGGGGAGAGAAGGCTTTGCAGTGCCAGGATGGATTCAAATGCAAATTCTTTAAGAATTACAGGAATCTACATAAAGTTTGCGTACTGCTTAGGTGAGTACTGCATTTGACAACACAGATATTGCAATGTCTTATATACAAAACTAAGGTTTACTACCATAGGCTGTTGTATATATAATTTCAAATGACCATTTCTACCTAGATTAACACTATAGTAATATTTACTCAAATGAAATTATTATTAGCAATACTGTAAAAGGAATTATAACAACATACCAGTGATGTCTATCAGTACATGCTGATCCCATACCTAAATATGACTCAACACACTCCTGTCATTAACCAGTTAGTTTTTGATTTGTTTTGTTTTTTATGACTTATCAAACTTTTCAGTCAGTTATATGCCATGTGTGATAAACACGTAGGCAATCATGTATCTTTCAATACATGACTGATGAGGCAGATTTTTTTCCCCACAGTAGACCAGTTGCCATCCAAGGCTACAGAACCCAGTCTGTCCTGCTATTTACCCATAGCTGGGGGTAGAAGAGGATTCATACCTTTCCCAAGGGTATTAGCATGTAAGTGAATGTAATGGATTCGACTGGAATTCGAACTCGGCTCTCCAATTTCTCGGTTCGTGCTGCTATCCATTACTCCACTGCATCAAACTTTTACTAGAACATGTTTTTGGATTGTGATAATTTTTTTTTTCAGAGATAATAATGATTTTCTGATACAAATTCTATTTTATCCATAGCTGGAAGGAAGAGTTAGACACATGCCTTTCCCAAGAGTATCTGCGTGTAATATAGTGAACCCGACTGGAATTTACACTTGGCTCCCCCAATTTCTCATCCCGAGCTGTTATCCATTACACCACCTGTACATCCAAGCTCACAGCACGTGGTACTCTCAAGATTGATTAATTGATTCATTTATTTTCTATGGTTTATCAACCCTTTGCAGGTTATTTAAAGCCAGAAAATATTTTTTTTAGATTGTAAAATTTAAAAAAAAATAATAATGGTTTTGTGATTCAAGTCTTACTAAATAACCCATAAATAAGGGTATTTGTGCATAAGTGAATATAACAAACCCAACTGGAATTGGAACTCAGCTCTCAGACTAATAATTTCATTCCATTCGATGGGTGACCTCTTGGTAATACCAAGTGCTGTAAGCTTGGATGTGCATGAGGTGTAATGGATAATGGCTTGAAATTGTTAATCGGAGAACAGAGTTCAAATTCTAGTTGGTTTCATTATATTTACTTACACGCAAATACCCTTTGGAAAGGTAAGAATCCACCACTTCTACCCCCAGTTATATGTTAATTAGTAAGACTTGTATCATTAAATCATTATTATCTAAAAAAAAAAAATGAAAATAAAAAAATAATTCTTACAACCTAAAAATAATATCTGGCTTTAAATAATCTGCAATGGGTTGATAAACTGTAGAATTCAAATCAATCAAAAGGCACAGGGAAGGTACATTATGGTGGTGGGAAAGTGACTGAAGCCAAGATGCCAGGTCAGGACTGATAATATTGCAAATTCTTCTTTGTATTTTATCACAAATCTCTAAATTCATAGCAGAAGCACCAAACCAGATGTAGCAGCAATATTCAATGTGCAGGTGAATGGTAGATTTATAAATGTGTAAAATAGATTCTGGCAAGAAAAATTGCCTAGCACGGCATAGTGACAACTTTCATAGCAGTAGAAAGAAATTTTCAGAACAAATTATTTCAATACGCAGAGGAGTTCTATGCACACACAGAGGGTGCGATGGGTAAATTGTCGTCTAAATGACCCAGAAATTAAATTAACGCTGACATCTCATTTTAACTGATATATTTACCAAAATTACACAAAAATATCTTTAAATACTAAAGAGTAAATTTATTCAATAAAATTGCCATTGGCTTCAACCACAGCCACCAGAAAACTTTGGAATCTCCTGCAATTCTGGATGGTTTCCTAATTTAAGTTGGTGAATGCCACCATAATCCTTGCCTTCAGGTCATCTTTGGTGTTACAAGGAGTTTTGTTGGTCTCTCACTCAACTGTGCCCCCACGCATAATAACCAAGGGGGCTTACAGTCTGGGGAGTTAGGTGGCCAGATGTAAGGAGTGATGTCGTCACAAAAATTGTTTGACAGCCATGACTGGGCTCTCCTGCTTGTTTGGCATGGTGCAGGGTCCTGTTGCCAGACATAAGGTCTTCCAGCAGCCACCCTCTTGAATGTAAGTCTCCATGTTGAGTCTGAGGCCCTCACCAACAAATTTGATTGTTCTTTTCTTATCAGAATGATCAGAGTGAATTTTCTAAGCTGCTGTACCTTCATAATCACCATTAGACTCATCCAACTTTTCCTCAGATTGACACCCACTCTGAAATGTTCATATTGGAGCTTTTGGTGTGAATGCAAGTAGTACATGATGCAGTTTTTCAAATTTCTGGCAGAGTGAATTGCATCATGGTGCTTTTTTCTCATCAACGGTACCCAAATGAACCTATACTGTGCATTTGACAAAATTAAAAACAAGCAACATGCATGCACAAAATTAAAAATATAAAATGGTGACAATTTACCCATCGCACACTGCATATATAAAGAACAACATCTCACAAATGAAGAGAAAAAGAAAATTATATTTACATGTATACAGACAGCTCAAAAAAAGGAAGAAAAATATTTATGGAATCAGTGTAGCATGTGTGCCAAGTGGTTGGATGAAATTAAGCAGTCAGCCTGACGAGGGAGTGTCTGCCTGAAATGGAGGTGTTCTGTTATTGCTATTATATCTTAGAGCAAAAAGAGAATGAGAAAGTTTGTCTTTTCCTTTTATAGTCCTGAATAGATCGACACCTTTTTGCAGACAAGGTGGGTGGAATCAAACCCCTTCATGCAGTAATAAAAAAAGAACAAGATGAGATATCCCTAGACAAGGACATCAAAACACAAACAATCTGCTCTTGTAGATTAAATAAAGGGTTCAGTCCAAAATTCATTAAAGCTTGTCCAGATCAAGAGATACTTGAAGAAGGCCTGATGCCAATAGCCGAAACGTGATAGGAAGTCTATTAGTCCAATTGTAAATAATGAAAACTCAGACAAAAGAAAAGAATTATTTTTAAATGCAAATATTTATTGATGACAAATGCAGAAATAATATTGTATTTTGGATGCTGTTTGTAGTTTTATATCCGATACATGACTTTTCAAATCTAAAGGAAAAGGGTTATTTTCTTTTTAAGCCCCACACGAAGTATGTAATAAAAATTTGCCGAATAGTTATATTTAGGTGTAAATGTACATGTTTAATTAAAAAGTAACAAAGAAACTGTGATAAAATCTACCATTTAGAAATTATTAACAATAAAAGTTTGGACTCATTCGCGTTACGGCACGGCAGCCATTACTGGCATTGTTTGCATACATTCACTGCTGATTAGATTTGCACGGAAGATTACCTTGTTAAACAGCCTTTTTTTACAGTTTTCATTTTACTCAATTACTGTGCAACTGAGGACTCAATGGGGTGCAATAATCAAGACTATTCTGCACCAATATATATGCAAACAACGCCAGTAATGGCTGCTTCGACACAAATGAGTCCGAACTTTCATTGTCGATAACTCCAAAGCGGTAGTTTTTATCAAAATTTCTTTGTTATTTTCAAATTAAGCATTTATTTTTAAATGTACACCTAAATATAACTATTTGGGAAATTTTTATTAGATATTTAGCGCAGGGCTTAAAAAGCAAATTACCCAAAGAAAGATTAGAATATCAGTTTCATTCAAATTCAAAAAATTTACATGGCATGCCAATGACTGTTTGGTACGCAAGAAATAAAAACAACAGCAAAAAAAAAATACTTTGAAATCGATAGTGACCGCCAACGTTTTTAAAAAGTTTTTTCTTCATATTTAAAAACAAACAAAAAAAACTAAAAAACATAATAAAAATAAAATGGTAAATTTTCATTTTAACACCCGAGCACTAAATTCAATGCTGAATGGGCCTATTTACTTCCTTTCCTTGCAGAAATTAGTACCCGCTAAAAATTAATGCACAAACTTGTTAAAGTAGATGGGTCGATTCTATTTTTTCATTGGTCCCCTTGTTCTACACAGAAAGAAACCCCCTCCCCTAAATAATTGCTTCAATTGCCCTAATCTTTTTGGGGTTAGTGAGAACGATTAATTTTTCTTTTCATTCTTCATAAAAAAAAAAATTACTTTGTTATTCTTTTATTTGTCGATGTTTACATATATTTGAATGAAAGTTAACTTTCTTCTTAAATTAAGTACAAAACAAAAAAAAAAAAAAAAATCGCTTAACGGAAGCGCGTACTAATTTCTGCGAGGAAAGGAAGTAAATAGACTCATTCAGCAGTGAATTTAACGCTCGGGTGTTAAAACGAAAATTTACCAATAAAATTATAAATAAAATATTTTAAGAAAAATTATTAAAATATAAAAAGATAGAATGAAAAATAAAATGAAATTAATTTTTTTAAAAATACAACTAATAAATATAGCATTTAAAAAAGTTTGAATTTTCTTAAAATATCAGACATTTTTTTCTTTTAAAATGAATTTATCTAAAAGGAAAACTTAGATAGGGATGTTAGGTATGTTCAGTGTTAAAATTTAAATGAGTGTGTAAATAAAAAGCATCCTTTGGGACGCTAAAATCTGCAAGATCGCATCAATGAATCAATCAACAAAAAATTTAAAAATCAGCTATTCTCTCTCGCCTGTCAATCTTTAGAAAAATAAAGACAAATTTTTTATTTAAAAATTAGATAAAAATGGATATGAATGAAGTTTAACATTTTTTAAATCTGTTTTTTAGTGTTTACGGCGGAAATTATAAATTTTGTAATTTTAATTAATTAGTTAATTTTAATTACAGTGTAAGTTTCTTTTTTAAGCGTGGTGAAGAATATATATATATTTTTTTTTTTTTTTAGGAAAAAGAGGTTTTTATTTTTTTGAATGAGTATGTGACAATGACGGTCTTTCTTTGGGGATTTAATTTTTTTCTGGGTTGGGGACGATTTACAACGTAAAAGTAATTTAAAGGGGCTAAGAAACTGGAAAAAAAGCCGGTCATTTTCGTTCGTCAATTATTTTTTTAAAGTACATCAAAAATAAAAAAGTCACGTTATATATTTTTTGTCGACTAATAAAAAACCTAACTTACTTTTTATTTATTATTTAATTTAAATTAACTTGATGAAATGAACTTTTTTTTTTTAAAGCTTCCGTATTTTAAAATTAATTTTTTACATTATTTGTTGAATAAAGATGAAAACAAAATCAAAGACCATTTTTATTAACGCTAATTGTCAATTGAACATTTCATAATAATTAAGTCTCATTTTTGGGTTTTATGAACATTATTGTAAAATCGAACCCCGACGTTCCAAGCAAAGAGAAGTGATATTTTCATGGAGAACGGGACAAAGTACATCGGGAAAATATATTTCCGTTATAAAATATTAATTTTAGCTCAGTTTTTAAGTCTATATAAAAAAACGCATGAAGTAGGTTTTTGAGCATTTTAAAGAAAATATTGATTGATCTATGATCCGAAACTTACCTTCGTTGTTGTTCCAAATCAGTTAAATTGATTGTTTCTTCTTTTTTCTTTTTTTAAACTTAACCATGATGAGTGTTCGTCAATGAAAAAAATAAATTTTTTTTTTTTTCACTTGAATAAACACGAAACTTTGAAGCGGGCAAAGAAAACTGAACAACATGAGAAAAGAAAAGTAAAAACAGCCGTTGTTAATCGAAACGGTGACGGAAGAAAATTGTTGCCTTATTAAAAAAGTGGTACTTCATCGACGATCCAAATTTAAATTCCTAGGCTGTTGAGCTCTCTTTCATATTATTAACACACTTTGGAAAAGGCATGAAACCACCTTTTCTATGGTTAAAGTCTAGAATCGGGGCCATAATTCGCATGCACCAAAAAAAAAAAAAAATGTAGAAAAGTTGATAGAAATTTTTTTTTAAAAACTTTTTGAAAGAAAACAAATTGCAGAACAAAGAACTTGCGAAAATTGTTGTTGCAATCCTTTGTATACAACAAAAAAAATTGTTCTGATGGATGTATTTGGAGATATCCTAAAATCAGCTGTAGGAATAAATTAAATTAAATATCTTTCAAAACTCCAAAAGGGTCTTTTTTTTTTTCTTCTCATATTCAAACAATAGAGAATGGCTGGCTTCGTAAAGAGTTTTATCGGAGAAAAAGAAATCAACAAACAAAACATCTGCACGAATAGGAATATCTGAATATATATTTCGAGAAAAATCAAAACACGTATTTGAAAATAAACTATATTTTTTTAACTTGTCATTTTGCGCATGCGAATTATAGTCCCAATTTCAGATTTTTACCTTTTCTACTCTCGCTCATGTGTAAAAAAAATTAAACAGCAGAAGTGATGCTCTTATTTCATGCCTATTTGTGCATAAAGAATTTTTTATGTCATGGAGTGTTTTTTTGTTTGTGTGGGTGATTGGTGACGAATAATGGATTCTTGTGGTGAGTGAGTATGGGTCGTGAATCAGATTATCTAGGTATATAGGATATTTAATGTGGACAAGCCTCAACTTACACACCCCTTTTTGACCTTGTGCCGCATTTAGTATCTTTGCAATATTAAGTAACGCATAGATTATGCTCTTTATCACTGAGCGGCAATCAGTCAAAGAAAAAAGGAATACTTTGAATTCAAACCGTGAAGAAGACGATCTGGAAACCACGCCACTCTCTTTCCAGGGAATTCAAAGCAGTTCTTCACTGATAATAATAAAGAAAGAGACTTACAATAATCGCCTACGTCTTGAATTGGATTTTGGCATTTTTTTAAGACTTCGTTCATTTATGAAGAAATAAAACTTTTTTTTCTTTCTTTGTCTTAATATTTTGGCCTGCAGCTGACAATGGTCACATCGACGTAGCTTGAAATGGTTCTGCTCGCTGAACACGTTAAAACTTAAGAAATTGACTCTAACTTTATCACGTGCGGTTTTTTTTTTTTTTTTCAGCGGCCAAAGTCCGTTTGTCGATATTTAGACTTGTTCATTGTTACCAATTCCCCACCCTCCTTTAACACGTCAATCATTTTTTTTTATACTAATTCCAGACTGCCTGCCTAGCGAGTACTTGAATGACAAAACGGGGGAAAAAATCTAAAAGGGCTTCATCACGCTATCTATCTAAAATAATAATCTAGACTTAATAATGCAATTATGCAGGGATAGGTGGTGAAAATATAAACAAAAATGTCGGTTAATTAATCATTATAGAATAGAGATAGATCGAAAGGAACGTTGAAAATATAGAGGCGCCAAACTTTAAATTTCTAGCGCCCAGCGGCATAGCTGCAGTAGAGTGGGTGCCTCCCGGAGCAACCCTTGAGTTTGCATCCCCGCGACCCCCCACAGAAAACACACACACACATATATATATATATATATATATATATATATATATATATATATATATATATATATATATATATATATATATATATATATATATATATATATATATATATATATGTGCGCGGTATATAGGAGGCACAGTGGAAGAATCGAAGAGCCGAGTTCGAATTCTAGTCGAATCCATTTACATTCATTTATGCTTATACTCTTGGGAAAGGTATTAATCCTCTTCTTCTTTTCCCTCCACCTATTGGTAAATAGCAGGACAGACTGGATTGCATTGGATGGTAACTGGTCTAGGAGAAGGACAACTCTGAATTCAAGACCTGCGGAGGGTTGTTTGAGGACCTTATGTGGCACGTAGTGCACCAGATCTCTATTCGGCCCTTCAAAAAATGTAGTTGATTCTGCACAAAGCCTTCACCACTATAATCAAATCATATGGCTGTCCATTCCTAGGAACTGAGCTGCTTGACCCTCATACGTAATACGACGAGAAAGTCCACCACACACACACAGATATACAGTGTAACTCGGATATAAGAGACCCGGATATAAGAGATATTTTCTCTGGCCCCAAATTAGAGCCTGTGTTAATAAAACAAAATAGACCAAACCTGGATATAACAGAAACCCGGATATAAGAAACTTCTTCTCCGGTCCCGACAACTCTCTTATATCCGAGTTACACTGTATAATATTATTTAATTAAAAGACAGAACATTTACTTAAATAAATTAAAAATAACGTATAAACGGAAAATATATTAAATAATTGTCGGACTTAAATTAATAAATTTCATATGTTGTCATTGTTTACGTTAAGATACATTTCGTGAGTTGATATGATCGATCGAGAAAAATCGTCTAAGGGGCATGTTTATAAACAGAAATTTGGACGTTGATAACCAGATGCTGCTTTGTTGCTGAATGGTTAACACCACATCAGATCAAATGACAGTTCACATTAGGGGTTAAAGGTTCGATTCCTGTCAGAGAAGCACATATTTTCTACGAAATTTCTCGAACATTCAGGCCAGTAAATGTAATTAATACTGTTTAATTAAAAAACAGAGCATTTACTTAAATAAATTATATCTTTAAAAATAACTTAAACGGAATATAGCTTGGCTGACCACTCGTATTCGAGGATACCCGTCTACTAGGTCGGCTAGCCAATCCCTATTGCAGACGCTTGCTCAGGCGCATTTGTGTTTATTCAACACCCACAGAGTCCACCTGTGGTTTATACTGCAACTTTACTGAGCAGACCTTAGTTACAGTTTCTGGGAAAGAGTGTGCTATCTAGCGTGATCAACAATTTGAACAATGCCAGCACGCTCAGATCCTCGGCCACGATGACTTGTGACTTCACATGGCTTGGGTCAACCATGGTATGGTTTTTAGGCACTTTCCAAAGGTGCCGCTCCAGTCCGATAACATCTGAAGTTTCCTTCCTAAGAATCTCATGGTCAGAATGCAAACGTTCTGAAATGAGCTGAGAAGACTTAACAAGGATTTATTTAACGAAAACATACCCTGACTAAGCAATTCGTCAATACTGAAGAATGCCAGTAAGGGAGGTAATTATCATAACAAAAATGCCAAGGGCAGATAAGTATAGTACACGTTCTAATCATTCGGCCACGTGCCCCATATATATATATATATATATATATATATATATATATATATATAAAATAAATTGTGCTTTAAATACACATAATACCTATACTTTATAGTAACAGTTAAAAAGTAAAAATGCCATATAGGAAAAAAGTGTAAAAAAATAGGACCATATTTATTTTCGTAATAAAAATGACAACATTCTACAAAGTAACTTGGGTTTTTTGTTGGAAAGTTCTTCTATGACATCGTCAAAAACTATTTCATCTCTCAATTGTCACGCTTAGGTGATGATGTAACTTTCGATACATGACTGACGAGGCAGATTTTTTTCCCGCAGTAGGTTGCCATTTCTTTCTGCGGTTGCCATCCAAGGCTATAGAACCCGGTCTGTCCTGCTATTTACCCATATTTTACTTCTGATCCCCCCATAACTGGAGGGGGGGATTAGAAGAGGATTCATACCATTAAATTCACGTAAGTGAACGTAATGGATTCGACTGAAATTCGAACTCGGCTCTCCGATTTCTCAATCCGAACCGCTATCCATTACTACACCGTTTCTCCTTACATATAAATGTAATTAATACTGATTTATTTTTTTAAAAAAGAGCATTTACTTAAATAAATTATATCTATAAAAAAACGTATAAGCGGAAAATATGTTAAAATAATTGTCGGACTTAATTCATTTCATATGTTGTCATTGTTTACGTTAAGATACGTTTCGTGAGCAGATATGATCGATCGAGAAAAATCGTCTAAAGTGTATGTTTATAAACAGAAATTCGGACTTTGCTAACCAGTTTTAGTTTTGAAAAAGAATTCTCCCACAGGTAACAACATTAAACAAATATATATTAATAACAAGTTAAACAAAGACATGGGCAGTTACGTAGAGTTTGTATGGATAATTATGTGTGTGCGTGCGTGTGTGTGTGGTGAGTGTTCGTACGTACGTGTATTGTTCTTAACGTGTTCCCAGAATTTGGGAAACGCTGTATCTGTGAGAGGTCACATATTGGTGTTAGAGAGATTTACCTCAAGGTCTAAGTGGAAAAGAGAGATCGAGGCGAAGGGTCAGCCAGTATTTATAGCCAGGGGAGAGAGACCCCTGTTGAAGGATTAAGGAACTGAGGAGGAGCTAACTCCGACACTTCAAATGTAAGTACTGTCTCGACATTAAAATTATAATTTCAATACAGGCTTATAGTCTACAGCAGACACAAAACTGCTGCCCGGGGCGGATAGCCCGGCTATTATAAAAAATATAGGATATCTCCCATTGGTAAATAATTCCTGTTCGGACCCATTTTATCTGATAATAATGGGTATGACCAAAAATTAGGCGCGAAAGATATTTTAGGCGCCAAGAAAGAGGCCAAGGCGACCACGAACGGGACAGACGTATTGCCCGATATCGCCCCTAATTTTCGTTTTGGCGTTGGAGCATCTCCTTCGCCGACTGAAGGTCAGGGCGTACAGTCCGGTCATACGTGGAATCGCTGTCCCTGGTGGGTCTCGAGTCAGGGTTTCCGCGTACGCCGATGGCTTATTTGATTTAGTGTCATCCCGCAGCGACATTGATGTGGTACTGAAGGCACTTGAACGGTACGAAAAGGTCATTGGTGGAGGGTCAAATTAACCGCGACAAGGAATGAATTTCAACAGGAGGATATATATATATATATATATATATATATATATATATATATATATATATATATATATATATAAAGAATAGCATAATTCAAGAAGTTAGAAAATATACCTGTGCATACACAGCTGAAAAAGAGGAAGGAAAACATGTATAATTTTTGCTATTAGAAAATATGTGTGTGTGTATGTGTGTGATGCGCCACGTATCTGGATGAAATTTAAAAGACAGCCTGCCAGCGAAGGCTAGAAGTCCTGTTGTTTTCGCTAGTCCTTGTGGATGACAAATAATTTTCCACCCTGCAACGCCTCTCTCACAGGCGGGGTGTGGCAGGCCTGCCACAGCTCTATCGCTACTTCTCGGGCGCACTACATTCCTTGGTTCCGCCCGGTCTAATCTTCACGGTGAGGCCGCGTCATGCCACTCACATCGTAGCAAACCACCATTATCCCCTCCGTATTCCATTGGTGAGAAGTAAGTTCCACTCGAACAGCTTCTTCCCGCGAGCCACTGCTCCATGGAACCAACTCCCAAGAAGAGGTTTCCCCGATCATTACAATCTTAACATGTTCAAGTCTAGAGTTAAGCGTTATCTTTCCCACCTATCCGCATGAACTGTGCCTCTTACTCTGTAATCTTATACCACGAGTGGCCCACGGGCCTTGTACAGGGTGAACCTCACTGTAAAAAAAAAGAGGAACAAATCACATTCCGGAGAAAAAGTGTTTAGTGCCCCATCATGACTTTAATTAAGTCCAAAGAAGACAAAGAAAACAAACAAGACCGATATACATGTGTAAACAAATATATATTAATAACAAGTTAAACAAAGACATGGACAGTTACATAGTGTATGTGTGGAGAAATTATGTGTGTGTGTGTAGTGAGTGTTCGTACGTACGTGTATTGTTCTTAGCGTGTTCCCAGAAACGCTGTATCTGTGAGTGGTCACATATTGGTGTTAGAGAGATTTACCTCACCTCCACGCGAGGTGGCGGCTCAAGGCCTAAGTGGAAAAAAAGAGATCGAGGCGAAAGGTTAGCCAGTATTTATAGCCAGGGGAGAGAGACCCCTGTTGAAGGATTAAGGAACTGAGGAGGAGCTAACTCCGACAAATGTATGTATATACTTTCAATAAAAGAAGGTTCGGAATTTAACCGTTTTCTTTTTTATCTATATTATATTCATGTATATCTACTCCACTTGGTTCTTTTAACACCGTACTTGACCTAAGTGATATTGTTTCTATAATTAGATCTGAGTCAGAAACAACATTCACTGACTCAATGTTTATCAAATATGAATGGTAAATCAACATAAACTTTTCAACGGGTATTTAGTAATATTAAGAATTTTGACGTCACCCGATGAATTCTCAGGCTTCTAATCCATGTCGAATTCTAAGCATATATGACGTCACCCGATGAATTCTCAAGCTTCTAATCCATGTCGAATTCTAAACATATATGAACAACTCTTGGAATAAACACTTAAAGAAGCAATAATATACAATGTGTTTAATAGTCAAGACAACTAGTTGGATGGTAATCACTCCTCTTAAAATTACAGAATGGCATAAAATAGACTGATTTTCTTGTCAGCGAGGTTTGGAATGTGCTGACTACGTCCCATGCAGAGCGATAAGGCTCCACTCAAAAAAGCCATCTTCCGGGTCTGTGTTTGCAGATTTGAGTATAAAACCCAATCGATGTTTATTTATAGACTCAAGTATAATTTTGGCACTTTTCCTCACATAGTTTTGTCTTTCTTTCATTCTAACTTGAGGAAGCCAAAAAGAGTAGACCGCACTCGGCGAAATGCGCTTTTAGTCAATCTTCCATTTTGGCTTATCTCCACTTTTGTTGCAAATATTATTATACATCTTACACACACACGCACGCGCGCACACACATTATATATATATTAATGCTATTAAGCATTACTCTTCATTAAATTGAATTTTGTTCTCCGAGCCGCTGGCGTATTTCGTATAGAGAAAAACGTTAAAATTCCCTTCCTTTCTGCCGTGCGACGATGGCCTAGAGTTAAGATATCTGACTGATGTCAAATCGAACCCGGCTTGAAGCAATCAGACATCTAGCCACTCTGAGGAGCTGTGATAGAGTGAAACAATTTGTCTGTGGATGACTATAAGAAAGAACAGTAACATTTATAATCCGATGTTTTTAGCAATTATTTTTATTTTTTTTTTTTAAATTGCTCAATACAAACAGTAGAGCAAAATATTATAAGTATTATTTTTTTTTTTAAATATGATTCCATCGCGATGGAATCATATTTCTGGTGGCATACTGAAATATTTGAGGCCCAGCCCACTTTCTAAAAATCTAACCAAGCGATCAAGTATCAGAAGTGTACCTTGGTTGGGCCAATAACTTTTTCAGTACCCACTTGCGTGTTTGACGGAGAGGGTTATTCCATGTGTTATATAGTAATAAAGTGTCGCTGCCGACATTTGAGTTTGAACATAGATTGCCAGTTAGCAAACACGGGCGATCCCATTATTGAATTAAGTAGACCACATGATCATAGAGGAAACGCATACATGTAGGAAGTAGCTGATGTCTAAAAATCGCTATTTCTAGTCTATCCTCTATTACTATTCGGATCGTCATTTCTACTCTATCCTCTATTCCTATACGGACCCCTATTCTCTACTCTATTCACTATACTATTTCTCTATTCGGATCACTATACAGATTACTGTTTGAGTGAGTATTATCAAGCAAGTACTATTAGTGCAAGTGTTATTCGAAGGCATCTGACGCCAACATTGTTCAAGAGCATAGTATAGTTGTATCTACGATTACAAAGTCTCTACTATTTCTATTCTATCCTCTATTACTCTACTCTATTCTCTATACTATTTCTCTATTCGGATCACTATACAGATTACTTTTCGAGCAAGTACTATTATCGCGAGTGTTATTCGAAGGCGCCTGACATCAGTATTTTTCAACAGCGTTACTATAGTTGTATCTGCGATTACAAAGTCTCTACTACAACGAGCATTACGAAAGTGACAACGAGTATTCGTTGGCATCACTATAGTGGCAACGAGTGTTCGTTGACATCACAAAACCATGATAAATAAGTCTAATTCGTTGGCAATATTCTCGTATCTGCATTTAATTTCACAGTTTTCTTTTTACCGCCAGCATATTGTAAAATACAAAAAATAAATTAACAAGAAAAATTGAATATATTGTTTTTTTATTTTCAATGAAGGTCAATAAAAAAAAAATCAGAAGTGAATACGGACAAGACAAAAGGTAAACTGATTTAAAAGTGTAATTAGTATGCGATTTTATACTTTTGCTAGTATTATATCAAAATATACACGCTAATGTTTTATATTACCAAAAGTTACCATGGAATTTCTGAAGGTGTTTCTGGCAGTCCTATACAATAATGACCAATGTGACTTTTTTGTGTAAGTTTCTCTATCTTAGTAACTTCAGGCACACAAAAGCAAACAAAAAATGAACACATGATTTCTGTCCCATTTTGGTCATCCGACACTTAGTTGTCAGAAGCTATTTGAGACATATGCCACGGAAGCATTTTATAGACAGTGGCAGCTTGTTCCAACTATCATCCCCAGCTATGATAACATTTGGAACACATATATATATATATATATATATATATATATATATATATATATATATACGGGTTGGACAAAATAATTGAAACACTTGTTAAATTCAAAGAAAATTTATTTAATATAGAGTTGGTCCTCCTTTAGCCTCACATACAGCTTTAATATATCTAGGCATGGAATCATACAGCTTCCTGACTTTTTTTTTTCAGCAATTCTTCCATTAACACCTGCTCCAGCTCTTTAAGACACGACGGTGGAGGATAGCGGCTCCTAACTTGTCGCTCCAAAATGCACCACAAATGTTCAATAATATTGATATCTGGAGATTGGGGAGGCCATTCTATGTGTTCTAGCTCACGTTCATGCTCTTCATACCAATTCTTAACCACTCGAGTGGTATGTATTGGAGCATTATCATCTTGGAAGATGCAGTTGTAGCGGAACCTTCCATGAAACGACAGGGTAATCAAATTTGTAGCGGACGGGCCCTGTGTACGATGGAGTAGCTATATTTGTTGCGCGTGTGTGAAGGGGTGTTCGCCACAATTATTTTTATTTTGTCTAGGAAAGGTGTGGGAAGGATTATGACATTATGCTGGAGGTCGCTATCCAATGTGGTGGTAACAATGCAAATTATATTTGACGTGAAATAGCACATGGTAAAATACAAAACAGAACGTAGAGTTGAAAACATCACAATTGAATTTATTAAGTATTGAATATACATGCATGTGATGTGAACTGAAAAGTTAGACGGAGTTACGTCTCTTTGATTAGGTAATATTTGTACCTAGACTCATAACGAATAAGTTGATTATTAAACTGTAGAAGAATAAGTTGCATGTTTGGAATTGTGTATTGTGCAAGTTGGATAAAAGATGCTGGAATTATACTTGCATGAATTGTTGTAAAGTTCCTTTACGTCTGACTGCATTAGTCAAGACTGGAGTTCTTTAAGAGTCACATTTTGGCAGCGGTGTTGAGACGCACGAGTGAGAACCAAGAGGAGCGTGACGAAGGAGAGAGAGAGAGAGAGAGAGAATCACTCGCGTTTGGTTTTATAGAATGTTGTCTCACGTGACAGGACCAAACTGAATTGGCGCCTAAATAGATTTTGCGCGTGGGAGCGATCTGATTGGTCGAAACTGACCAATCAGCGAGCTAGATTGAAGGTGATTAACCAATGAATGCCTGTTGATTATTCTGTAAGTATGATGTTGGTAAAATCGTAACAGGAGGAGTGCATTTCCTAGCGGAGGGTAAACTGGCTGTCGTGAAAGATTCCACACAGTCACCACCAGGGAATAAAGTCTGGGCCCATTGGATGAACATATTCTCCCAAAATGTTCAGGTAATCTTTGCTGTTGATTCGACTATGCAGGGCAACTAGTGGACCGAGACATTTTCATGATATGGCGGCCCAAACTGTCACTGATCCATCTCTATGCTTCACTGTTGGAAGAAAGCAGTCAGGGTTGTAAGCTTCTTTGGGCTGCACACAAACTCGCCCTGAAGTTGGGAAAAGAGAAAAACTGGACTCGTCTGAGAATATGACTTGATTCCATTGGTCTGCAGACCAGGCATTGTGATCTCTGCTCCACTTCAACCTCATCTGAATGTTGCGAGTGGAGAGAAAAAGTTTCCTTACGGCGGCTCTTCCATGATATCCAGCCTTATGTAGCCCATGACAAACAGTTTTAGTAGAAACTTGTCTATTCAGATGATTATTCAACTCAGCAGTCACTTTGGCTGCAGTAGTCCGATGATTTATTTTTGCCACATTGCGTTTCAATGCACGTCGGCCCCTGTCAGTAAGTTTGCAAGTCCGGCCCGAATTGCTACGGTTGCTAGAGGTTTTCCCTGTTTCTCGAATTGTAGCTCTTGAAAAACCAAACAGTTTAGCAACCTTAGTGATCAAGACTCCTGCCATGCAAGCTTCAACAATTTGCCTTTTTCTAACTCAGAGAGGTCACGCATTTAGCTTAAATTTTACTAAATTCAGAAAATAAATAAGACAAAGACAGTAAATTAGTTAAATAAACGTATTTACAATACATATAACCTGCAATTACGAAGTTTTAGTTAAAGCTCTTAATAGGTCTTTGAAATATAGGAGTGGAATTTGAACCTGTTCCAATTATTTTGTCCAGCCACTGTATATATATATATATGTGTGTGTGTGTGTGTGTGTGTGTGTGTGTGTGTAAAATGTACATATATAAACATTATATACATGTTTTAGAAGCCCCCAAAAAATTAACTTTTTTTTTTAATACAGTGGGAATTTGAATTTAATTCGTTCCTGAAGTCCATTCATAACCCGAAATGTTCGTAAACCGAAACTATTTTTCCAATAGGAATCAATATAAAATGGATTGATCCGTTCCTGGTCCCAAGATGATTGCTTATTTAAATTTTAACAACAGTACTTTGGGCACAAGTTTATACACAAAACTAATGAAAATCATTAAATCTAAGAAAACAAAACAACACTAAACAGATAAAATATAGATGGACACATCAATTTTACCGTACCTGCATGTAGGAGAGTTGATAGTGCAAGTGGAAGGAAAGAGATGTTATTGTTTGGAAAAAGGAAGGAAAGATATGATCGTCTCGTTATTTATAAGAATAGTATAGACTATAGATCGTTGATTTTGCCATATGAAACCGAGTAGGAAGAGAGACAATATCATCAACATTTGTTTTTCTTTTTCCTTTACTAGTATCACTGCTAGCTTTCTTTGGAGCCATGACTGGGGACTAATGAAGAGAAAAAAAGGCACAGTACAATAAAATTGGAAAAGAAAAGCACAGCACAACACATGGGTGTATACAACGCAGCGGTCGACTAAGAAATGATCGCGTTCGGGTTAACTCGGTTCGACTCGGCTCGGTTCGGCAATGTTGTTCGAGAACCGAAAATTTGTTTGATAACCGAGGCATTTTCATCTCGAATATTCTGTTCGAAAACCGATTTGTTCATCATGTGAGACGTTCGAGAACCGGGGTTGCTCTGTATATAAAACGTTAGGTAAAGAAAAATACTACAATGCAAGACAAATCATGAAATAGTACATAAATAGGCAAACAAAAATGCTATACTCCAATGCAATTAGATCTCCTTCTGGTTCACTCTAGATGTCGGTCGGATGTGAGTGCTAAGAAAGCAAAACACAAAATAAAAAAAATCGTCTTCTGTGCAGAAGCATTAAACCCAGTCCACAAAACAAATCTAAAGTACAATAGACGATCCTGGGAGTCACCAGATTTGCTTAAAATAAAGCCCCTTGTAGACGATCAACACAGTAGCAAGCGTCGTCATCACTACCATAATCGTTTCTTTCATTTACAAAGCTTCACTAATCTCACGCGACTGTTCAGACACAAAATGTGACTGAGCGGCCAGCTTTGACACTAGCAGGATTCCAACGTGATTTCTAATGCCTCGATGTCTTCACTATCCAGTCAAGGCCTCTCTAGACCCCGCCTCCATTTGATCTTTTATTCGATCAGAATTCAACAGACATACCGCTTGATCAAGCCTCACTATCACACTTCAGGCTTCCATCGTCATCACAACCGTGACCCCATTTCCTTCTCCCATTCGACCAGAATCCAATAGATATTACACTAGATCGAACTTCACTGTCCACTCCAGGCCTCCTTTGTCGCCACCACCATAACCTTCATCAACCAACCCACTTTATCCCAAACCAATCCATCACTGTTGCTGGTTTCAAACTCTTCTAGAAATGACTGCAAAAAACACTTTCCCCTCCCCTTTTACAGACAGAAGCTGGGATTTCTTTTGTAGCCAATAGAATAAGCTGGTTCTTGGTTTGACTTGACGCAGTCGCGGTCTGTCTTGTCTTGAAGTCAGAACGCTACGTCCACTTATCCGAATTTTTTCTTGTGTGTCAACCCCAGTTCTCAGTTTGTGAACTTTTTGCCATATTACTGTTGCTTTGCTTTGTTGTCGTTAATTTGCCTTGCATATACTGTTTGCTTACTTTATATTATTTTTTTACCCTTTTCTGTTATTGGAAACTTTGTCAATTCTATTTGTTGGAAAGTTCTGTTACTTATTTGACATTTGATCATGGCTACTTATTCCACAACCGTGTCCTCAATAAATCAAACTACCAATGTCCCTTACCGCGAATCATCCGTGCCCGCAACAAACAGTTCAGCTTCAACACCACGGATTCATTATACGGTTGCTAACCTTACCGGTGTCAATTTCAACCCTAAAGAACCCCACCAACAATACCCTCCACTTGGCTTCACTAATCCACACCAGGCCTCTCTTCTGATACCAACCGGAACCTTGGCCAATCAACCCAACAAACTGGTCAACTCCCAGCCTTGCCAACAACACCCTTACACTTATAGCTTCCCTTACCAACGGCAGCTAAAGAATCACATATTCTCCCCTTCACACAGCTATGTATATAGTCTGAAATCTGATCAATGCATGCTGTCGAAATTTCAGTCTTTGCTTGTTCTTTACCTTGCAACCTTGCCTTGGGCTCGGATGACCCACGTTAAACACAGCCTTGGGGCTACTAAATATCAACAATGATATAGACTGAACGCTGGTCAACCGACACACACTCCCAAGTCGTGTAACACTCTTCTGTTGTATTTACTGTTCAATGCACTATTTATCTGCAACCTCTTGCTTTTTTTTATTTTATTTCTTAACCATTTATTTGGTCACAACATATACCCGTCAAAATAATGATGAGCTTCAGAGGCGAACTCGCTTTCAAAGAAGTTTGTATCCGGCTAAATTGAGAAAGTGTTACAATGGGAGAATCATCAAATTTTAAAAGATATAAATTTTTCTTGAAAATAAAAGTACAGAATTACATGCAAACCAAAAGTAAATATGACAATTTAAAAAAAAAAGTTCAACATTCTTACTAGTGTCTTTAAACCCTGCATTAGTTCTGTGCGACACAAGGCATTAATGCTATCTGCCTTTCAAACGCTCCATTTAAAATATAGACGTATCATTTACTTCTAAATTTTCTTCTTATATATTGTCTTGAATATTATTTCCGGCTTTTATTGGATCCAACAACAATTGTTCTTATCCATCCCTTCGTTAGTTCGCATGACCGCTATGCTCCGCCAATACCTAATAAATAATGGACTATTCCGTTTTGATTTCGTGGAAAGGGGGGGGGATCACTACTTGGCTTCAGTGAGAAAATGAAAGAAAGAAGGGAAGATAGATGTGAGTGGGGAGCAGGAGAGAATCAGATTAAGTTGATAAGAACAGATACTATACAAAATAAAAACAGTACACTGTACAAAAGGCCGAGAAGATTATTTCGTAAAAAAAATACAAAATTGTGGCACAAGGCCGAGGGGGAGATGGAGAGAGAGAGGCTGGTTTTCATTAGCTATCCTAGTCAATCAGAATCACGATCCATTCATTCATTACAATTTGTCCATCCACCACAAGGACTCATCCATCACCACTCAATCCTGCATATGACATAATACTGCATATTCGCAGGGGACCTACAGAAAGTCTCATGATGTAAAAGTCCGTTCATATGAAAATTTCATGATTTATTAAATGATGGAGTAGGAGGATGAAACCGGAAAACAAACTAAAAGGAAAAACAAGGATAAAACAAAAACAACGTTAGTAGGACCCGACCATCCTTCAGAATAATAATAAGAGTGGCTGCTGTATTCTGTCGATAGACAAAATCAAGAAGCACACTCACTAATGAAATGGGAACAGTAAAAATAAATGACGGAAAGGGGAAAATCAAAGGCTGACCCAGTCGGAATGAAAAGAGACCGGCAAAAACAAACTAAGGGAGGTTGGGAATCTCGACATGGGTCATAACAAAAGAGAATGCTGGGAACAACACTTATTCACATTAACTAGGAAAACATATTGTCTTGCCGCCCGCCTGACGCTGGTAGGATATGGGGAGCCTGAGCACAAGCACTTGGGCCAGATCCAAAAGTAGCGCAGCCCAGGCAACCGTCAGTTGCGTCGGCATCGGTATTACTACTGATCACGCCTATTTCTTGCAGTGAGGTAGATACTGTAGTGGGCAGCGATTTCCTGAGGCCAGGTACCTCCCAATATTATGTACAGTAGTGCTCTGTTCAAAAAGTGAAACGCAATCTGTTAGATGACTTTAGATCCAAGGCAGCTGTGATAAAAGCGGCATTAGACACACAGTATCAAATTATGGAAACCGAGTAAGGTAATCGCCAAAAGTCCAGTTACCATAAATAAAATAACATTGTCTGCTGTATTTTTTTAATATTATTATTTAGAGAAAGGGAGAAGGTACGGTGGGTAGCGGCTCGGATTGAGGAATCAGTCATTAAATGAAGAATTGAGATTCATCAGAAAATTCAAATAGGAAAACTGTGATATTTTTGCAGGTCTTTCTAGTTACTAATGGGTGTTCCAATAACTTGGACCGATTTTAAATGTGAATTAAGTTTAAGCATCTAATATTTTTTTCTTTTTCTTTCAGATTTAACACCTTAAGTCTTACAATGAAATTTACTTCTGATCGATGTCTGCCCAATATAGCACTGAACGAATTAAATAAAGGGTGTTCCAATAACTTGGAACGATTTTAAATGTGAATTAAGTTTAAGTTTCTGATGATTTTTTTTTCTTTTTCTTTCAGATTTAACAACTTAAGTCTTTAGCAATTTCAACCATGGAAAAATTAACAAACAACATGTTAAAGTTATCGAAGCCTATTTGAAAATGGACGTTCAAACAGAAATGCAATGAGAAGTTCCCAGGCTGCATCAAATCTCGAAATAGCGAAGTCAATTGGCCACCACGATCGTGCGACTTGACGCTTTTAGATTTCTTCCTTTGGGGTCATCTCAAAAATAAGGTTATGCCAATAAGCCAGCAACAATTCAACAGCTGAAGGATGAGATAATAAGGCATATCAGTGAGATTGAGGGGCAGAGACGTTATCAAAAATTTTGACCCTCGAGTGTAGGTGTCTGCCGAAGCCTTGGCGGACATATTTGAGCAATACACAAAATTGCCATGACTTAAATAACATGATCCAATAGAGAAATAAATAAATTTTCACCAATAACACTGATTTATTTACTGCTGTCTTTGATCCGTCTTAATGAAACACCCTTATATATAGTGATTTTCCAAGCGTAGCTCAGATATGGCACAAAGCCGAAAGTATGGGGCACCCAGTGAGGATCGATCTCACTATTCAGTCGTAATTGTTCTAGTAAGACGAGCTTGCTAACCATTACACCACCTCGAGGTGCCCGAACACCCTTATAAATAATCCGTCTTAATGAAACACCCTTTATAAACATTTTTTAGTGGGCACACTTGTTTGAGTTGTTTATTAAAAACAAAAAAGAAAAAATGCAGGGGATAGGAAATCGAAAAATTAGTATGCATTCTTGTATCAATGGTATAAAAATGTCATCTAAAAAAATTGAAGATAATATTAAAAAGATGAATTTGTAAGTTTCAAAAATAGTTTTCGTTTTTTTTTAATGATCAATCAGTCTCCCCTTTCTACTTTCTTTTCACACATTCTACTAAAAGTATTAGACTTTATGGTCATGCACACATAAAGGTCTCCAACCAGAAATTCCTCGTAATTAACAGAAAAAAACTTGTAGTTCCAACGAATGATTTATTTTTATGGAGATATTTCGACTAGAAGTTGCCAGTCTTGGTCACTCCTTAATTTGAGTAAAAACAGTGCAAAGAAACTCGAAACGCTTAAGAATTCAAATCAAGGAAAACAAACCGAGTTGATGACGTTTACAACATAATAGTAATAGCAAGTGGAGGCGTAAAAAAAAAAAAAAAAAAAAAAAAAAAAATGATTTTTGTTTTTTACTCTGGAAATTGCCTTGTTTTTTGTTCATATATTTTTCTTTGGAGCAAAGATGTCCTATTGCAGACATTTTTGTAGTTGTTATTACCATTTGTTCAGCTACTCTTCTTTGATTGAAATGCTTTTGGTTCGTCAATTTTATTTCTGGATGGTCGAAGTCAATTCTGTGACCTTCTGTAATGGCATGTAATGCAATCGCTGAAGATTTTTCCAATTTTTGTTTTTCGTTATCATTTGAAATTACATTATCACAAAGTCTTCGATGTTCATCCAATCGTTCTTTCAATGATCTTGAAGTCATGTCCACATAACTTGTTGAGCAGTTCATGCAATTAATTTTGTAGATCAGATTGCAATTATTTTTTTATACGCCTCCATTTGCTATTACGTTGTAAACGTCATCAACTCGGTTTGTTTTCCTTGATTTGAATTCTTAAGCGTTTTGAGCTTCTTTGCACTGTTTTTACTCAAATTAAGGAGTGACCAAGACTGGCAAATGTTAATCGAAATGTTTCCATAAAAATAAATCATTCGTTGGAACAACAAGTTTTTTCTTTTAATTATGCAACTACCAACGGAGACAAGCACCCTAATTTAGAAATTCCTCGTCTATTTGACCGACAGATATTTATTTCACAGGTATTTATAAATATTGATAAATTTAATATCAGTATTTATTTGACAGGTATTCAGAAAGCTACTTGACTAATTATGAAAATTTGACTTGTCACTTGAGAAATGTTAAAGAAAAATATTTTGTAGAGGCAGTCTGCAGTATCAACAGAGTTAATCAAGTTTTTTAGCCAACATCAGGACATATTATTCCACTATGCTTGGAATTACGAGATAAGGTATTATTCTGTGAGTACTTCAGAATCGTATTCTAATCGCTGTTATTTTTACCCTGATACGATTTACCCATGTTGTCAAAATTGGTGACATATGAAACTGATATTTTAAGTCCTTACTGTTGTAGAGACATTATTATTATTATTATAAATAAATAAAAATAAAAAGTTCTCCCAGCATGCAAAAAAAACTGTTCCGGAATTTAAGCGTGCTACTAGGTTGGCATCTCGGCCCCACCCTTTCACTGTTGAAATGACTAAATGTAGCCATCTCTTCTACTCCAAAAGCTTCTTGTCTCGCACCTTCCGTCAATGGAACTTCCTTCCTATCACTTGCTTCCCTGATAGCTTTAATCTTCAAATATTGAAATGTAATGTCAATCGACATCTGATGCCTTGACCTTGATCCCTGTACTTCTCGTTATCCTTTTCCCAAACACTCCTCTTTACTCTTACTCTCTGTAACCTCTTACGTGCTAGTGGCACTCCCGCCTTGCTTGGGGCAATTTGCTTAAAAAAAAAAAAAAAAAAAATAATAATACACGGATACCTGCCAAAAGACATTAAATTCAATCTCTTCGCCTTGAACCCTTGGACAGGCTACATGTGTCCAGCTTCTCTTTCTGACATGGCGTGTAATAATACTGTTGAGGACCGTGGGGTTGTCGTGTGTTGAATTAGAAACACGTGCTGTTTATTCCCGCTAGATTGTCAAACTACAAGAAAAAACCCGGACTCAAGTTGAGTTCAACCTAGTGAACAATTAGGGAATTAAGGAGGAGCTAACTCCGACAATACAAAGTAACTTCTTCCTTTCATTACATGCACTATGAATGTTTGTAACCAAAAATACACACTAGTGCACACAAAAAAAAAAAATTGTATATATACAATTTACCATGCTTTCACCCTTATCGCTACAGGGTTTTTTTCTGTGATGTATGTCTTTATTTCCAGGAACACAAGCCTATTTCTGCTGCTTTGATGTGAGTGACCCACGTAAATTTTTAAATATTACTCCTTGACAAATCTGTGACAAGAGAGAAATGAACCAGTTAAGCAGTTTTTTTGCTTCATTTTTAGTTTTCAATTTACCTATTTACAGATGGCATTTTCACATGGAATTATTAAATCTTGTGCCACTGCTAAAATAATTAAATATGCACAGATGCTCCAAAAGTTACAGGATAGCAGTATGCAAAAGTAATGTTTCTCAATTTACTTCTTTGCAGTAACTATAACAGATTTGTTATTTTGTTTCATTTCAATATGTCTGTTTTAACTACAATTATTAAATTTTGTGTCATTGTAACACTATTTGAGTTGCTGGTAATTAATAATAACAATGGCGACTTGGAATATCAATGCAAACGAGATAAAGATGAATAACTTAGCATGAAAATGGTTAAACAATATAAGGAAAGAAAGTCTGATAATAAATTTGTTCCCAGAGAATCGAAATATGTAAAACAGACCAGATGACCGCCAAAAAGTGATTTTCAGTTTGTGCAAAAAGTCAAGTGTTGACAGCCTTCGGCAAACAATACCTGGACTTGACATGAGAAGAATTGGGTTAGAACTAAATGAATTCATTTTGAGGGGTTGTCAGAATGAAAAATAAATTGAACACCTGTGGAATGATGACCTTTGGCTGAACAAACTGTCATCGTAATGGGAGTTGCAAAAAATTTCCATGAGAAAGTGTCACTTGGGTCAAAGGTTAGAAAGCCAGTTGTGATGTCAATTCACATATGATAAGAGCATTTGAAACCATATGTTTTTTTAATTAATCTCCGACGGAATGCGAGAGGTGGTAGGCGCGGAAGAGTGATCAAGGAAGGATGAGCAGCTGCCTGCACTCACTGCAGGGTAGCAGGCACAGATGAGACATTAAGGAGTTTGAAGGAGCTGCTCATACCCACTGGAAGGCAATGCTGAGATATGGTAATAAGAGAGAGTAGAAGCAGCCAGGCAAAGCGATGCCTGCAACTGTCCCTCAGAAGAGAGGGAAAATTCCCCAAAATTATGAATGAATTTAATTTCTCAAGACCAAAAACAATAGACTTTTGTTGGAAATCAAGAGGATTCACCGAAACCCAGCCTACATCTTGCCTTGCATCGGTTTGTAGTTGAAGTCCATAAAAATGAATGAGCAAAAGCCATTTAGAGTTGCGAGTTGACAGTTGAGAACTGAGAGGGGAAGCAGTGGAGGTCGCTGAGAGATTCCACAACTCCTGCTGAACACAAGAACCTCTGACTTTAGCCTTGAGACAAACTTACCAAAACAGTAAAACAAATTTTGCTAACTCCGCAAGCCGAAACTTACAAGCTTACCCAAGTGTTGTGTCTGATTTAGGAACAGGTTGGGTCAACAAACACCTGTATGCAAACACAACTACTAATGGATTCTTGTACACAGTATTGATATAAAAAAAGTAGTTAATTTTTATATATATTTCGAATGCGTTTTTTTCCTCCAATTTTATTGTACAACTTTACTAAACTTGGACCAGCCCAACATGAAGATGACTGTGACAAATCAATCTTGGCCTCCTTATAATCAAATTAATCACGTGGGGTAAGGCAGGTCAGGATTGAAGAGATCACTCCATTGTTCAAACCAGGATCCACCCCGGGCTGCCCATACTGAAAGATTACATCTGTTGCCATTTGTTGTGAACCAGGATCGTACTTGAAGTGTTACATCATTATCAAAATCCTTAAGTATATGCTGACGTGCCCTCAAGTCATAGAATAGCAGTATGCAAAGGTGTTGGTAGTTGGTGCCATCATAGTGGCATGCTATGGAAATTTTGTTTTCCAATTTTCCACCTTAGAATAATTTCTGTTCTTCTTCCTTGCTTCATTTTAATGTCAGTTTTTATTGCAATTATTAAATTTTGTGTCACTATGAAATACTTATATTTATACACTGATGTATCAAAAGTCAAGGGATAGTAGTATGCAAATGTGATGGTAGGTGGTGCTACCGTGACATAATGGAAATACCTAGTCCTATAGATATATGCTCAGATATCTAGTGAGCCAGTGCAAACACCAGTTAGCTTACTCATGGCAAGGCGAGATGAACCAGCAGAATTCAAACAGTGCATGATAATAGGCATTCGTGGGATGAGAGATTCTAGTTCTGAAACTGTGACAACATTTGACATTCCTCGACTTATAGTGACACATATGTACTAACAGAAGGCAGGGCCACTGACCACAGATGACTCACGGTTCCTTAATGATTGTGACAAGAGGTGTCTAGCTAGAACTGCCTGTGTTAGCAGACAAGAAACACTGGCGCAAATCACATCCACACTGTTTTTGTTGCCAATTCTCAAGAACAAAGAAAATGTATAAATTCACTTTCATATGTTTAAGTTTTATTACAATTCTGTACATCACTATTTATTTACAACATTCTAAAATCTAATACAATTAAAACTATTGCAATATTTTATCATTTACCAATTTATAAAGAAATAAAGGTGAAATTTTTTTTTAGAAATTTATAAACATTTACTAAATTATTGAAACATCTGAGCTATAAGAAACTTTATTATTTACCATTTTATGTCTGTATTGATTGCCAATTACCTGATTTTTGCCAACTATTCCAATAAACAATATAATAGTGTAAATAAACAATCTAATAATGTAATAATTTTTTTTATTTTTGTTGTAAATTCTCAGAAACGCATTTAGAATTGGAATAAAACTGGAACACGTAATGAAAGTGAATTTATAAATTTCCTTTGTTCTTGATAATTTAAAACAAAAATTTTATTTATTTATTAGACTGTTCACTTACAAGAATAATTTTATATTGACAACACCCTAAAAACTAATACAATTAAAACTAATGCAATATTTATCAGTTACCAATTTATAAAGAAATAAATATGAAAACAATTTTTTATTTATAAATAATATGTGAACCAATTATAAGGAAATCCTTATTTATGATTATATAAAGTTCAAATCGATTAGCAATTAGCCAAATGCTTTGTCAACCATTCCAATAAACAATCTAATAAATAAATAGTGTTTATTATTTTTGTTGCCAATTCTCAAGAACAAAAAAACAATGTATGAATTCACTTTCATATGTTTAGGTTTTATTATAATTCTAATCAACATTTTTTAAAAGAACCAACATTGCCAAAGAGTGAAGGTTGTTAAAATAATAATGGTGGCAATGGAAACAATGTTCTTTTGAAACTCAATTTTTTTTATGGGCATGAAGGACCAACCTTGCTGATGCGGCAACATGGTAACAAGTTAAACAAATTCTGCAAAATATATATATATATATATATATATATATATATATATATATATATATATATGTGTGTGTGTGTATATGCATGTAGTAGTAATTATCATGCAGTATAGTACCAAACGAGTTGCTAGATTACCTCCCTTGAAAGGAACTCTCAGTAAGTGGAGAGTAGGAAACGCTACACAGAAAAAAAAGACAATACAACTGCAGGTTGCATAACAATGTAGATCTGTTATATTTAGAATATTTCTTCAAGCTAATTCGTACTAGTTCTGGCTATGAACTAGTAGGTGCCTTATAATAATTATATTACAATATATTTATGAAGAATTAATGGATTTATTTTTAATCCAAAATTTTTACTACTTCAAACAAGTTGCAGACGGTGTTCCAAAATAGGATACTATGCAATTGTTTGTAAGAACAAACCAAGAATTAAGGGAGTTGAAGAGGAAGAAGAACACCATTTCTTAGGTTCTGTTACATTGAAAAAAATTAATGCAGTAAGTGAAGACAATAAGCTTGAATGGCAAGAGAAGGTGGAAGTCTCCACCCGAGTCTGCAGCAAAATGGTCAGTTTTAGACTTGATATCAGCGCAGATGTGGCTGTAATACCAGAACAGTTCTTCAAGAAGTATTCTTCCATAATAAAACCTACAAACAAAAGGTTATACGGACCAAGTCGACACAAAATAAAAATCCTCGGTTGTGCAGATGCCACACCGAGTTATGGGAAAACTTCACAAGAACTATATGTCGTGCAAGACTTAGAAGAGCCATTATTGAGTGGACCAGCAAACAAAGCTCTCAATTTATTAAGTAAAATTAATTGAGAATAAAAAGGGATGGTCGCCAATATAAAAAAGACTTACCCAGTGTGTTCACAAGCCTAGGGAAATTGAGGCATACATACAAAAATCTTTTGGACAAGACAGCACAACCTTTCTCAATCACTGCCCCTAGACGTCTACCACTTCCCCATGAAGAAGAAAGTCCAGGAGGATTGGTTTGGATTGTTTTACGGCATATCAAACTCAATGGCTTATTTAATGCCGACAAATGTTTTTTATTTCTATTTTTTTCTTCAAAAACGTGTTGCCGGTAATGAATATTTTTTACAAAGTATTTCTGGTGTTAAAACCTATTTTTACACTTACATAGTGTTTTGGCTCCAGTTTGGGGGCTATTTTCCCATAGTTGGGACCCTAACAGGTGCTACCACCCCGGGTCAGGGTGGACCTGGGAACACCAGCAATTAAGAGGTGGTTCCACGCTCCTCGAAACCTCCTGACCAGAGTCCTTGCTGTTGGATGTAGTTTATTGTCTTACCCAGGATGCGAATGTAGTTTATCATCTTACCCAGGACGGTCCAGGAGGAGTTAAAATGATTAGACACAGAGAGAATTATCCACACAGTGAAGTTACCAACTGACTGGTGTGCTCCCATTGCAGTAGTCCTGAAAAGAGATGGAAGAGTCAGACTTTGTGTTGACTAAGTTGAATGAAAGTGTAAAATGGGAAAATTTTCCACTTCCCTCAACTGGTCGACTTCTTGCTGAACTTGACGGAGACATGGTGTTCACTAAACTTGATTGCCACAGTGGTTTCCATCAAATAGTTTTACAAGACGACTCTCAAGAACTTATGAATTTCATCACGTTGTACGGTTGATGCTATTATCAAAGGCTACCTTTCGGAATAAGCTCTGTGCCAGACATTTTCCACAGGGAAATGGCACACTGGAATACCAGGGGTCATTTGCGATGTTGATGTACTGGTCAGTGGAAGAACACAGAAAGAGCACGACCAGAGGGTACAAATTGTACTACAAAGAATGGAAACAGCAGAAGTGATACTAAATAAAAAATATCAATTCTCTGCTAGTGAAGTGGAATTTCTTGGGCACATAATCTCCAAAGAAGGAATGCGAATAGATCTCGAGAAGGTAAAAACGATAAAGGAGTTGACCAGACCACAAAATGTGTCCCGAGCTAAGAAGGTTACTCGGCATGGTAAATCATGTGGGCAAATTCGCTGAGAATTTAGCAGAGATGACCAAGCCACTATGGGATCTATTAAAAAAAAAAAAAGGAACCACTTGGATATGAGACCAGCCTCAGGAAACAGTGTTCCAAACTCTGAAGAAAAAAAAAAAACTGGGTTCTGTACCAGTACTGATACATTACAGTGCTGAATAGCCAACAAAGGTCTCAGCAGATACATCATCTTATGGCTTGGGTGGAGTGCTTCTTCAGAAGAAAGATGACTGGAAACCTGTATCCTATGCACAGAGATCTCTCACTGAAACAGAGATGAGATATGCACAGATTGAGAAGGAAGCATTAGCAGTGACGTGGTGCTGTGAAAGGTTTTCTGATTTCTTAATAAGACTACCAAAGTTCTTGATAGAAACAGATCACAAGCACTCTATTACCGCTGCTAAAGAATAACGGTCTTGATGGATTGGCTCCCAGAATCCAGCATTTTCACATGCATCAAATGAGATTCACCTATGAGATTACACACGTCGCAGGGAAAAACCTCATTATAGAAGACACCCTATCAAGAGCTCCTGGCAGTGTACCGACGAAACAAGAGTTCCAGCAGGAGACAGAGACAGACATGTTTGTCCGTTCCATCACGGGGAACATCTCTGTGAGTGGCAAATGGCTGGCAGAAGTCAGGCAGAAACAAAGCACTGACAAAATCTGCAGCCAAGTTATCAACTTTTACAAGATGGATCACTGGCCTGCAGCAGCAACATAAGATTCCGAACTGAGACCCTACTGGTTTGTAAGGCAATATCTCACAGTTTATCAGGGACTCTTACTGTATCAGAGCTGACTCATCACGCCTGCAGACCTCCAAAAAGATATCTTGGATCATCTACATGAAGGCCAGCAGGGTATCATCAAATGCCGAGCAGTAGTGCAGGACAATGTTTGGTATCCAGGCCTTTCAAAACAAATTGCTGAGAAGATAGGAGGGTGCAGTATCTGTGAAAAAGAAAGGAAATACCCACCAAAGCCACTACGACCTACCAAGTTACCTGACTACCCATGGCAGAAAGTAGGAAGGGACTTATTCAAACTGAAAGGACAGGACACAGATAATTATTAGTCTGACAATTATTCCAGATGGATAGAGATATCTCATCTACAGACAACAAATTTCAGGCAGTATGGCTGACAATTGCAAATCAATATTCGCTTGATATGGCATTCCTAAAGTCATCATTAGCAATAACAGTCCCCAGTTCATATTGAAAGAGTTCTTGGATTTCTCTAATGTTTTCAGCTTTGTACACCTCGCAAGTATGCCTCATCATCCACAAGGAAATGGAGAAGCTGAACATGCAGTTCAAACAGTCAAGAACCTTTTCAAGAAAGCAAGTGGTCCATATATTGCATTGTTTAACTATTGCAGTACTCCACTCCAGCATAGCAAGAGTCCTGCAGAATTGTTAATGAATAAGAAAACTCGGGACTCACATTCCAACAATTTCTCATAAAAATATATCCTGCCAACAAAATATTGAGCAACACAAAAATGCAGGCTCTTGGCTCAAAATGGAAGAAAAAGTCAATTTTGACAAGCATTATCGAGCTACAAAGCATGCATCTTTTTACTGAAGGACATCCAGTTTGGTTGTAGACACCCAAAACCAGCCCAGCCAAAGTGGTGAAAAAAAAATCTATCACCAAGGTCAGTACTTGTCAAGACTGATTCAGGACTACTTCATCAAAACAGAAGCCATCTTCGCAAGAGAAATGAGAAAACCAAGTTTCCTCAGGTAGCAACTCTCACAGAATTGTCTACCTTACCAACCGTATCCAGAGACATTGCTGAGTACAGCCATGACAATTTAGCAGAACATCTTGCTGAACAAGCTGACCAACCAGAGACCCAGTTCATTGCACACAGGGATGTCCCACCTGTCAACTTGGGAAGTCCCAAGCCAGCAGTGTACGCCAGCAGCAGCCAGAGAATTCGACCACCAAATAAACTGTCAATTTGAACTCATAACCTGAAATGGGGATGTGGTGTAAATTGAAATTATCTCCCTTATAAAATATTTACATATGAATTCTCTAGTTTTTTTTAAAAAGTACTTTCAGCCCGAAACATAAACACATCATTCCTTCTCATGTACTCCTTGATGAATAAATCAAAGCTTAAAACTCTGCATTATTAATCCAATAATCATCAAAACTCATAATACTACAGTTATCTAATGGCTTTCTGATTACTCTTCTATTGTTCTTGCTCCTTCATAATGTTTTTTTAATTCATTCACCCCCAGTAACCAATTGTTTTAGTGGCTTTTTAATTTAAAAAAAAAAAAATTTTTTTTCTCCTCCTGACTAACAAGGGTAGAGGCAAAAATGGGTCTCTGATGTTTTGGGAAGGTGAGACATTAGTCTTGTCAGCATGTTTGCCTAGGAAAAGGTAAAAATAAAAAAAAATCTATTTAAAAACTTTTGACTTGTAATTCCACTCACTACAGATGAGTGAGAGAGAGAGAGAAAAAGAGAGAGAGAGAGAAAAAACAAAAACAAACAAAAACAAAAAAAAACACCCTTTTAAGACAATAGGGAAAACTTCACCAATCCCCTGCTGACCAATTACTGCAGCTGGGGAGAAAGAAATTTCTCAAAGCTGTTCACTGCTTGCCTAGAAAAGGTCTCTTACTGGGAGAAAAAAAAAAAAAAAAAAAATGAAAGTCAACAAATAATATTTCAACCATATTTACAGGCGAAATAATCATATGTGAAAACAGTGTCAAAGAATTGCGACACTTGTAAGCTGAGCTCAACCCAGTCAGATAAGAAATAAGCCTTAGCATGAAAGTCAAGAAAACCGGTCATGTACAATGAATTTGTCGAGCACAATGACAGAATCATCACAATGGATAAAAAAACAACAAAAATGTGAAAAAGTCAATCACTACATCTCAGTCAGTCAGTTACGTGCCATGCGTGATACACGCTTAAGCGATCATATATCTTTCGATACATGACTGACAAGGCAGTAGGTTGCCATTTCTCTCTGTGGTAGACCAGTTGTCATCCAGGGCTATAGAACCCAGTCTGTCCTGCTATTTATCCATAGCTGGGGGGAGAAGAAGAGGTTTCATGCCTTTACTAAGGGTATTAGCATGTAAGTGAATGTATAGTCAGCCAGTTATATGCCATGTATGATACACGCTGAGGTGATCATGTATCTTTCGATACATGACTGACAAGGCAGTAGGTTGCCATTTCTTTCTGCGGTAGACCAGTTGCCACCCAAGGCTATAGAACCCAGTCTGTCCTGCTATTTACCCATAGCTGGAGGGAAAAAGAAGAGGATTCATACCTTTCCCAAGAGTATTATCAAGTAAGTGAATGTAATGGATTCAACTGGAATTCAAACTCGGCTCTCCTATTCCTCAATCCGAGTCACTATCCATTACTCCACTGTGCCTCCTACATCTACTTAGGTCAATGCATTGTCATTGACTCTGCTTCAATAGAATAAGAAATCAAATGCTGCATTATACTGGGCTGATAAGCACCATCTTCAAAAACAAAGACATTCCAATCATCTTGCATTGACCAATACATTCTGCTACACCAGCCATAGGCAAACCGTGGCCCCATTAGCTTTCTGAATGGCAAGAAACATAATTTCATGAGGAAAATAATGTTTATTAAAATGTTATTTGTTTCTTTTCATACATAACCACATAATGATTAAGTAAAAGGTTTCTTGACTTTCGTAACTTTTTGCTGAAGGTAATGTTGTCAGCATTTTAAACCATTGGCGATTTTTGCTAAGGAAGATCATAAGTGTAATCACCTTTTGCTTCAGAAACAGGAAATAAATTATTTTTCTCTAGAGAATAAATAGACATTTAAAATATATATATATATATATATATATATATATATATATATATATATATATATATATATTTGCATCATCAAATGAATAAATCAGAAACAAAAATCACACACAACGTTGTGTGTTAATTACTCTGTCTTCACTGATAATAAAGGGTGTTCCAATAACTTGGACTGATTTTAAATGTGAATTAAGTTTAAGCGTCTAATAATTTTTTTTTTCTTTTTTCTTTCAGATTTAACAACTTAAGTCGCTTGGCAATTCCAACCACGGAAAAATTAACAATCAAACAACATGTTAAAGTTATCAAAGCCTATTTGGAAATGGACGGTCAAACAGAAATGCAATGAGAAGTTCCCAGGTTGCATCATCCCTTGAAACAGCAAAGTCAATTGGCCACCACGATTGTGTGACTTGATGTCTTTAGATTTCTTCCTTTGAGGTCATCTCAAAAGTAAGGTCTATGCCAACAAGCCAACAATTCAACATTTGAAGGATGAGATAATAAGGCATATCAGTGAGATTGAGGAGCAACTATGCAGAGATGTCATCAAAAATTTTGACCATCAATGTGCTGCCAAAGCTTTGTAAGACATTTGGGTGATACACATAATTGCCATGACTTAAATAACATGATCCAATAGAGAAATAAATAAATTTTCATCAACAACATGGATTTATTTACTGCCGACTTTGATCCGTCTTAATGAAACACCCTTTATTATATGAAGACTTCAGTTTATTTTTAATTATAGGAATCTTTTCTCCAGAGAAAAAGAAAACTCGATTTTCCCTTATTTCTAAGGCAGATTCTTAAGCACATGGTCTTTTGTCATGAAAATGTCTGCAGTATCTCTAACGAGTACAGCCCAATTTATTATGAAATCTTGCGGCCCACTGTTCGAAAAACAAGTTGCCAATGCTCAACAGTTAGTTAAGGAGCAGAAACGGCCTGGAACTCGACTAAACATCCAATTCTAAAGCTCAGAACTATGCAAAAAACCATGAAAGAATGACGCCAATTATCATGTATAGTAATAATAATAGCTGGCCACTCATATTCAAGAATGCCCGTCTACTAGGGCAACTAGCTGATCCCTATTGCAGGCGCTTGTTCAGGCACATTTGTGTTTGCTCAACACACACAGGGCCTGCCTGTGGTTTGTACTGCAACTATGTTGATCAGACCTTAGTTACAGTTTCTGGGAGAGAGAGCATGCTATCTAGTGTGATCAGCAATTTGAACAAGGCCAGCATGCTCAAGCCCTCGGCCATGATGACACAGCTATCGATGACCTCCCCCCAAGAGTTCCGTCTACACAATTTCCCTAGCGAGGCTTGTGTCGACCCATGGTACGGTTTTCAGGCACTTTTCAAAAAGGTGCCGCATGCTGGGATCGACCCCAATCCAGTCCGATAACATCAGGAAGAATCCTTCCTGACAAATAGACCATGGTGAGATTCGAACCCGGGTCTTATGGTCAGAAAGCAAATGTTCTAACCACCAGGGCACGCGCCCATGCGATGAGATCACAAAACGGCTGAATGGATTTGAGGAAAGAAAAAAAAAGTCAGAGAGACATTTTATAAAAAAAAAAGAAAAAAAAAGGAAAAAAAAAAGAAAAAAAATCAGCAAACTCAAATGGAAAGGCTACCTCATGAAAAGAACAGAAAACAAGATTCATCATTTTAATCAGCACATTTTGCACCACTCTGGTCACCCCTTCCACTAAATGTCCCAATTGTGGTTCATGGTGACATTCAAAGCAATGGCTTGCTAGTTCCTTTTGCGCCAGGGATGCTGAGGTTATCTGCTTCCCTCGTCTCAGAAGTGGATTTTATTTTTTAATTTACTTTCTAGCCTTTGCCTAAAGAGACAGAACCTACAGGGCAACAGGTGGTTTGAATTTAGTTTCCTTCTCCTAGACTGGTTGCCACCCAAGGCTATAGTACCTAGTCTGTCCATCTATTTTACCCATAGCTGGGAGGGGGAGACAAGATGGATTCATAATTTTCCCAAGGGTATTTGCACGTAAATGAATGCAATGAACTTCACTGGAATTCCTCAAGTTGAGCCACTAACCATTAATTATTCCATCACAATTTACAAAGCGGAAACAAAAACTAAATGTCCATAAATTTATTTGATACACTATCTATTCAGTATGACTTCCTTGTTTGGTGAATGACTTGCATGAGGCATGGGTAACACTTTAGGGGAATTTTTCCCATTCCTTCAAGAGTTTTGCATTCAGAGACTCCAAACTGTAGTGGAGTGTGACAGAAACCTTGTTTTCTAAGATATCTCAAAATGCTGTAGTCAAGAGGATTCAGGTCTGGGGAGGCCATTCTTTCTTCAAGATGAAGTGAGGAACATAGTTTAGTTTGTTTCGTTTTACAGCATACCAACGTCAATGGGTTATTTAATGTTGGCAAGATTTTTATTGCTGGTAATTTTTGTTTTTTCTCAAAAAAAAAAAAAAAAAAAAAAAAAAAAATGTATAGCTGGGAATATTTTTTTCAAAAATTTATTGCTGGTAATAATTTTTTACAAAATGTTTCTGGTAGTAAAACCTATTTTTAACACTTTCATAGTGTTTTGACCTGTTTGGGGGATAACTATTTACCCATAGCTGGGACCCTAACAGGTGATACCACTCAAAGTCTGGGTGGACCTGGGAACACCAGCAATCAAGAGGCCTTGCTGTTGGATGTAGTTTATCATCTTACCCAGGGTGCAGATGTAATTTATCGTCATACTCAGGATGGTGAGGAACATGGGTTGCTAGCCACTCTTAAACTATTTTGGCCCCATGAGGGGGGTTGCTGAATCTTGGAATGACCAAGAAATGTCCTTCACATAATTTTTTTGGTTGAGTTTAACCGGATTCCACAAAATACAGAGGACTTTTCCTGCCACAGTCACAGCAGCCCACACCATCACAGAGGCTGCTCCTAGTCTTTGAGTAATTGTCTCCTAGTTTCCTTCTCTTAGACTGGTTGTCACCCAAGGCTATAAGACCCAGTTTGCTGGGGGAGGGGAGAAAAGATGGATTCATACTTTTTCCAAGGGTATTGCACATAAGTGAATGTAAAGAACTCGAGTGGAATTAAATCTTCTTCAATCCAAGCTGCTAACCCTTATTCCCCCATGCCTCCTTCAACAAACAACAAGTGGATGGAAAAAAAAAAAAAAAAAAAATCATATGTTGCATTCCACGAGGAAGCAGAGGTTGACAAAAAACAAAATGGTGTTATGACCAAGACAGATGGTCAAGACAAATACATGTATGGCAAAGATGGTAAGATCTGGGGAAGGCCCCCCATCCAACAAAGCAAAAAGAGAAATGGTGACCATTTGTATTATTCTTCATACCAGTGAATACTAAACTCTGAATCCGAGACAGGTGGGGCTGTCTCCGTGTCAAAGTTTTTCCACCATATCCTCTCATTGCACAGGTTCTATGTTGTGAATATCCATCTCTTCTTTTCAAAGTCCTGCAGTGATGGGAAATTCCGAACTAACAGATGGAAGTAACCAGCAGACTAGAGCCGCAAACCTGTCTGCAGCGGCCCTCAGATAAATGTTGGTCGTTATCTGAACTCGGAGCTCAAGTGGGAGTCCAGCAGCATTTCAGGACAATTGAGTAGCCCTTTTTAACCCTATAATTGGGAATGAGGACAAAAAAAAAAAAAAAAAACAGTGAAAGTGTCTTTAGATAATCTAGCCAGTTAATTTCAACTGACATATCACAACTGAACGGAAATTATTTCTTTTTTTTTTTTTAAAAGCATGGCAGATCTATACCCTAACACTTTAGCATTCAAAATGCTGAAACCTGTCCCGTAAATATCAGCTCTCAAAGTGTCACTGTTTGTGTGACTTCTTATGTTATTTGTGATGATGCCATCATATATTAATGGCAGCATATACATAGATCAGGTTACAGTGGATTGAACATTGACACCCAATATTTACAGGTTGGGTTTGGACAGGTTGAATGCTAACGGGTTAATGGTCAAAGAAAATGAAACCAGCTCCCAAAGAAAGCTCATTATAATATTACACGAGTGGAAACTCAAAAATTATCTGCACTCTCAGGATATGCTATGGTGCAAGTGCAGATGATTTTTGACTTAGCCTCATAGATATATAGTAACCCCCAAAATGAGAAATGAATTACTGGTACTCTCTCTGAATTCTGCTCAAGTGAGAAGGCACAGAACAAAAACAGGCTCTATAGATACTTAAAATATTCTTGTATTGTTTTTCTGTTATTTAAGTGACTTAAAACATAACAGTCCATTTTTATAGTAAAAATTTGAAGAATTGTAGATGGTCATTGTACCCCCCCCCCCAAACATGCATGTTTTTTTTGGGGGGGGGGGATCCCATAAAAATGGACTGTTATATGTTTTAAGTCACTTAAATAACAGAAAAACAATACAAGAATATTTTAAGTATGTTCTATTGAAAAAATACACAAATCGAGGGAGTTCTCAGCAAATAATTTGTATTACATATGTTCTAAAGAAAAACATGGAAATATTCGGGTTTCTGCAAATAACAAGTACATACGTTCTAAAGAAAAATCTGCGAATGCTGAAACACGAATAGGTGGGGGGGGGGGCTCACTGTACTACCAATTAATCATGCAGAAAAAAAAAAAAAAAAAAAAATCTCCATAATGCACAACTATGAAATGAATTGAAATGTCTTGATGTCACCAGAAGTTCTATGCTAAGTTTCTTCTCTTGTACTTATCACTTCTCTTCTGGCTAATTCCTTCCCAGGCAACGTCGACCTTCAAGAATTTAAATACAACATTAATCATTATCTTCTGTCTTCTTAATTCCTGTTATTTTATTGTTTTCTAAAAGTGTTTTTGTTTCTTTTCTCATTCTCTCTCACTCAGTAAACTCTTGTGTCTTAGTGGCTTTATTGCCTTGTTTGGGGTGAAATGATTAAAAAAACACTAAAAACGTTTCTCTTGAGCAGTTAGAGGAAAAACTGGCAGTAAGGCTCCAATCATCTTAGGTTTTTTTTTTTTTTTTAAATGTGTTCATAAATACTGGTATCATTCACACAAATCACTGATTTTTCAACTGGGTGGCTATGGCACACTGATGTGCGCCGAGAAGATCTTAGGTGTTCCGAAATCACAAAAAAGTGGTGAAATAACAAAGCAGATAAGTTCCAGAACTATACTGAGAGTACCAAGCAGTTCTTTAATATTCTTTGTCTGTCTTTGGTTTCTGGAAGTCAAGAACAGATCTTCTGCACTCTAAATGGATTCTTTCTTGTCTATGACGGACAAATAGCAAATGGAAAAAGTATTTCCACCAACATCAGCATTACCCAACCACTGTTGACCAGATCATCCACCGGCCATAACACAAGCATCTTAATTCAATCTTCATTTCTTGGCGAGGTTTAAATAACCATCAACCAGATAAACTGTGACAAAGCACCCAACAAGGACGTAATTGTTGCTTGACTGTAAAACAGATTTGGTTTTTATGGTTTATCAACCCTTAGCGGGTTATTTAAAGTAAAAACATTTTGGATGGTAAGAATAATTCCTTTTTTGCAGGTGAATATCGCATTAATTTCTGGGAGATGACAATGATTTTTCCACATACAAGTTTTACTATCTGTCTATATTTCTAAGATGAGGTATTATGTACACTATTTACATTATTTGGACTATTGTCCTCATGTTTGTCACCATATTTATTACAACATTTTGGCCGTTGTACACTCTGGCCTTCTTCAGGTTGTTGGAATGTCAAGGACACATGGCACAGTGGATAAACGTGTTAGTTAGATCCAGTGACAGGACCCAAAGAGTGCGAGTTCAATACCCAGTTAAAGCAGTGGAGAACTTGCAGAGAGGAATTAACAGGAGATAACTGACATCCATTAAAACATGGCATGTGGAACTAGAACAGTCTACCCCAGTGAGCGAAATAATGGGTTCAGTTCGACATTCCAACCACCTGAAGGCCAGAGCATACAACAGCCAAAATGTTGTAATAAAGATGAAGACAATACGAATAATGTAAATAGTGTACAAGTTTTACTATTTAATCCCAAGATGGGATGGAGTATAACTGTTAAAAAGCCCTTGACCAAGAGTAACTCAAAACAATCCATGACATCCTTGTCAGTATTTAGGAAAAAGATAAAAAGAAAGCGCTAACATTTTAGGATTCTGTAATAGACATCCTCTATAAGAAGTAAGGTTCACACGCAGAGTGTGGGAGCTGCCCATGCATCGCCCTGATTTCCATTGCTGGCGAAATTCTAGTTGGCTTCATCCGTAAGAGGCCAAACTAAACAGTATTCAAAGAAAAATCCCCCTCAACTTCAAGGCAGCATCTGGTTGGAACAGGGAAACTGTACTTTGCCTTCATTGATCTGACAAAAGATTTGGCACAGTAAATTAAGAAGCTTTGGGAATCCTCCTCAGGAGACTGGGATTTCCTACAACATTCAGCAACTTCATCTGCTTTTTTCTTGATATTTTTACGAAGATGGCCTCTTAGCTCAAATTGTATCTTGACAGCTCAAATTGTATCTTGTGCAAAAGTTGAAAGGGGTTAGAATTAGCTAAAAAAAAAAAAAAAGGGAGATTTGAACTCGCATTCTGGAGCCTTGAAAACCTGTCCAATGTTGCTAACAACTTATCTAGTCACAGTCCATCAGGAAACATTCAAATTTAGTCATATGCTTCCTGATTTGATTTCCTTTACAACTAGTAGTAATGGGTATGATGATAAACTATGTGCAACAGCATCGCCTCTGATCAGGAGGTTTTGATGAGCGTGGAACCACCTCTTAATTGCTGGTATTCCCAGGTCCACCCTGACTCGGGTATCGACTTGTGTATCTTCCATTAGCTACAATTTTTCCATCTTGCGAAGTACACACTATACAACTCTTCTCGGCAATTTATTGTCCAATCCCAGATGACTTCCGCTTCACCAGCAATGTGTGCTCTGCCTTAAAAAAGGAAGCAAACGCAGCCATCATTTCTATCTGATCAGGAATATGGTGGCCTGCTTGGCTTGAAGTGGTATGTACCGATTTGATTCCCCCCCTCACAGAGACATATACACGCACACACAGAGAAACACTCTCAAGCATCACATTCTGCTTACACGTATCCCATTAATCACCTGCCAAAGGAAGAGAAAAAAAATTTAAATTTTCTCAAATTGTTTCCTTCTCCTTCCCACTTTTTTTTCTTTTCTTCATCCTTGACTCTCCACCTATGATTTACACACACACACACACACACACACACACACACACATTTTTGAAAAAAATATTACTAGCAATAAAAATCTTGTCAGCATTCAATAACCCATTGAGGTTGATATGCTGTAAAACAAACCAAACCATATTAGTCATTTTCCATGCTGCTTAGCCCTTAAACAGGAAAAAAATGTTGCACAAACATGCACACCAAATGGGTAACAAACAAAATATATATATATATTTTTTTTTTTTTTTAACATAGGGTACTCTTTGTGCTTATTTTCACTTTAATTATATACAAAAAATATACAAATGATATTTTTAGCTTTCCGATTAGAAAAATAAAGAAACAAAAAGGGAAATAAAAGAAATGTAAGGTCCCTAAATAGTTTTAACAGTCTGATATACCTTGAAGCTTCCACAATGGAGCTGTGCTTTCTTTGCACCAAGTGGTCACCATTTTTTGCCACTTTTCCCTTTGTGAAGCATGCATGCTGACCTAGCAATTGTCTTTCACTTGTCATTCCAGCTTTATTTGTAGGCAAATACTCAAGGAACATATGTAACTTCAAGAATCCAACAGTTGCCATTTTGACTCAAAACTTGAATGAATGATGCTCCCTATCAATTGATGATATCTACTGATCTTCAATGAAACATCAAAAAGCCGTTAAAGGTTAATCACATCTGAAAAGTTCTGAACCTCAATGTGGTTTTATGGCACACTGACTACTATATAATGGTCATATAGTGCCAAACAAAGATTTTTAAATAGATTCTCAATTTTGACTTCTATATCGAATGTTGTTTCTGAACATGGTTTTATCTAAGATTCTGATGAGATTTTTGTTGGCACATTGACTCCTATATATTGGTCATATAGCAACATCAGGATTCCTAGAGTTGCCAATTAATCATTTAGACTCGTATCATGAATGAATGATGCTCATATCATTGGAAAAAGTTGATCTCCAATGAAACATCATGATGATGTCCACTGTTTAAGGGGTTAATTGAATTGTGTTTAGGGGTTAATGATAGTATGGTATAAAACTAACTGAACAATAAAAGATTAGAAGAAAATCAAGCATAATGAAAATACTTACTCCAAGAAATACAGAGAATTCAGAAGGCGACATTTCCTCATTTTTTTTTTTGAGGAAACCAGAGGTAAAAAAAAAAAAAAAAAAAAAAAAAAAAAATCAACACTGCCGATATTTAAAAGTTTGTGCGTGGATGGGGGGAGTGGGGAGTAGAATGAATGATCACATGCGGTAAATATTTTGATATTTAAAAAAAAAAAAAAAACACCATTTTCCAAGTCTAGGAAAAAAGAAAAAAAAAATTCCCTCATCAAAGTGAATATCATATCTTCATGGCATCCAAAGAAACACCCTTCATTGTCTCAAGTGACAAAAGTTTATTGCGTAAGATCAAAGGTGAGTATTAAGGTTTCATGATCTCCGACAGTGAATGTCATTTTGAGCCCTTCATGGAATAAATGACAACAGTATGAGTTTGAGTTAGAGATAAACGTAGTTTCCAAACAAAAATTTATAATCGGCATTCAGGAAACAATTTAAGGAGACAGCTCAAAATGGAAATGAAAATTATAGCTTAAGGACCAAAGTTTTCAAGCTAGATTTAAAGATTGACATCTGAAGATTTTTTGATAATGGATAGAATTAAAACATTAAAATCTTGTGTTAGATTCAGGACAACAGATATAGTGTAGTATTAGTTCCAAGAACTAAACTCTGAGCAAAAGTTTAAGAACTGATTTCCAGAAATGGTATTGGCTTTCAGAAGTTGACAATGACCAATGTAGAATTTTACCGTTGACAGATTCAAAGAATCGGTAAAAAAGAAAAAAAAAAAAAAAAAAATCTATAAAAATATTCTTCAGAGTATAGACCCAGACATAATCTTTTGTTTGGGCCAACTCAAGGCTTTTAAGTTCCAATTTTATCTTCTGTCATTTAAAATCAGAAATACCAAAATTTTTGAATAATCTTCAGTTTCCTGAAAAGACAAATAAAAATATCCTCTTTTCAATCTTAGCGCTTATGTTTTTTGCTCAAGTGTGTCTTTAGATGATTGTTCAAAACTCCTTTGCGAGTGAAATCTCTGCCACACACATCACAATGAAAAGGCCTTTCTCTATCGTGTTTTTTCATATGGACTTGATGTGTGGTCTTTGTGGTGAAAGTTTCATGCTTTTTCATGTGGACTTGATGTATGGTCTTTGTGGTGAAAGTTTCGTCACACATTTTACAAGAAAAAGATGATTTTCTTGAATGGCTGATTGCATGCTTTTTTAAAAGATACTTATAAGGAAAAGCTTTATCACATATACCACACTGAAAAGATGGAGCTTCAGTATGAGTTTTCACATGTCTTTCTAATTTAACGTATGTACTGAAAGAATCTTCACAAATTTGGCATTGAAAATGCATGTCTTTTAAATGTTTTCGCATATGGATTTGCAAAGTGGACTTGTAAGGAAAAGATTTGTCACATTCTTTACATTTTAAAAGTTTTTCACCTGTGTGGAACCGCATATGTGTTTTTAAGCTCTGATTTTGAGAGAAACCCTTTCCGCACTGATCACACTGATATGGCTTTTTCTTCAAGTGTGTTCTCATATGCATTTTTAATTTTGAATTCAATGGGAAAGTCTTCCCACAGGTTTCACAGGAAAAATTCTTTGGCATCCTGTGAGTCTTGAGGTGGATTTTCAAGCTAGAATTCAGGGGGAAAATCTTTCCACAGGTCTCGCAGCAAAAACGCGTTTCCACTTTGTGCATTCTCATGTGGATATTTAAGGCAGGCTTTTGAGAGAAAGCTTTTCCACACACCTTACAGACATAAGGTTTTTCCCTTGTGTGAGTTCTCTTATGAATTTTCAGAGTAGATTTTTCTGAGAAAGATCTTCCACACATTTCACAAAGAAAAGGTTTCTCTTTTGTATGGGTTCTCATGTGAGTTTGTAAATGCATTTTTTGAATAAATTTTTTTCCACAAATATCACAGTGAAAAGGTCTATCTCTAGTATGTGTTTTCCTGTGATCTTTTAGTTCCGCATCGAGAGAGAAAGACCTACCACACATGTCACAGTGATAAGGTTTGTCCACAGAATGTGATCCTTCATGAATTTTTAAGACACTTTTGCGAACAAAAGATTTTCCACACACATCACACGAAAAGGGCTTGTTTCCTGTGTGGGTTTTCATGTGCCAGTTT